>CM033475.1:157022189-157113469 GCA_019447015.1 Hymenochirus boettgeri
ATCCGTTATATAAAGGAATTGCCTTCAGTAAAGAATCACACTTAGTAAAAAGGCGTGTGTTGGTTATAAAGGAATCGCTTCAATAAAGAATCGCTTAATAAAATTCTGTGATTAAAAAGGAATCGCTTTAGTAAAGAATCGCATAGAGTAAAGAGCCAGTGTTTATAAAGAAAACGATCAGTAAAGAATCACATTAATAAAGAACGTGTTTATAAAGGAATTGCTTCAGTAAAGAATACGCATTAGTAAAGATCCGTTGTTGTATAAAAATATCGGATTCAGTAAAGAATCGATAGTAGAATTGTAAAGATCCGGGATTATAAGGAATCGACTTCAGTAAAGATTGCATTAGTAAGATCCGGGTTTATAAAGGAATCGGATTCAGTAAAGAATCGCATTAGTAAAGATCCGTGTTATAAAGGAATCGGATTCAGTAAAGAATCGTATTAATAAAAGATCTGTGTTATAAAGGAATCGTATTTAGTAAAGAAACGCATTAGTAAAGATCCTTGATTATAAAGAATTGCTTCAGTAAAGAATCGCATTAGTAATGATCGTGTTTATAAAGGAATCGCTTATGTAAAGAATCGCATGAGTAAAGATCTGTGTTTATAAAGGAATGTGGATTCAGTATAGAATCGCATCAGTAAAGATCCGTGATTATAAAGGAATCTCTTCAGTAAAACGAATCGCATTAGTAATGATCCGTGTTATAAAGGAATCGCTTTTTAAAGAATCGCATGAGTTAAAGATCCGTGTTTATAAAGGAATCGGATTCAGTATAAAATGCATCAGTAAAGATCCGTGTTTATAAGGAATCGCTTCAGTAAAGAATCGCATAAGTAAAGATCGTTGCTTATAAAGGAATCGGATTCAGTAAAGATCGTATTAATAAAGATCTATGTTTATAAAGGAATCGGATCAGTAAAGAATCGCATTAGTAAAGATTTGTGATTATAAAGGAATCTCTTCAGTTAAGAATCGCATTAGTAAAGATCCGTGATAATAAAGGAATCGCTTCAGTATAGAATGCAGCATTAGTTATGATCCATGTTTATAAGGAATCGCTTCTGTAAAGAATCGCATCAGTAAAGATCTGTGTTATAAAGAATCAGATTCAGTATAGAATCGCATCAGTAAAGCAGTAAGATCCTGTTTATAAAGGAATCGCTTCGTAAAGAATCGCATTAGTAAAGATCCGTGTTTAAAGGAATCGGATTCAGTAAAGAATCGTATTATAAAGATCCGTTGGTTATAAAGAATCGGGTTCAGTAAAGAATGTATTAATAAAGATCCGTTGTGTTTATAAAGCAATCGGATTCAGTAAAAGACGTAATTAATAAAGATCTGTGTTTAAAGGAATCGGATTCAGTTAAAGAATCGCATTTAGTAAAGATCCGCTATTATAAAGGAATCTCTTCAGTTAAGAATCGCATTCATAAAGATCCGTGATTATAAGGAATCGCTTCATCGCATTGTAAAGATGCGTGTTTATAAAGGAATCGCTTCTGTAAAGAATCGCATTAGTAAAGATCTGTGATTATAAAGTAATTGCCTTCAGATCTGTGTTATAAAAGAATCGGATTCAGTAAAGAATCGTTATTAGTAAAGATCCTTGATATAAAGTAATCGCGTCAGTAAAGAATCTCATTAAAGATCCGTGATTATAAAGGAATCGCTTCATTGCCATTAGTAAAGATCCGTTATAAAAAGAATCGCTTTAGTAAAGAATCGCATAGTTAAAGAGCCGTTGTTTATAAAGAAACCGATTCAGTAAAGAATCGCATTAATATAAGAACGTGTTTTAAAGGAATTGCTTCAGTAAAGAATCGCATTAGTAAAGATCCGTGTTTATAAAAATATCGGATTCAGTAAAGAATCGAATTAGTAAAGATCCGTGATTTAAAGGAATCGCTTCAGTAAAGAATTGCATTAGTAAAGATCCGGGTTTATAAAGGAATCGGATTCAGTAAAGAATCGCATTAGTAAAAGATCCGTGTTTATAAAGGATCGGATCAGAAAGAATCGTATTAATAAAGATCGTGTTTATAAAGGAATCGTATTAGTTAAAGAAACGCATTAGTAAAGATCCATGATTATAAGGAATCGCTTCAGTAAAGAATCGCATAGTAAAGATCCGTGTTTTAAAGGAATCGCTTATGTAAGAATCGCTATGATGAGTAAAGATCGTGTTTATAAAGGAATTGGATTCAGTATAGAATCGCATCAGTAAAAATCCATGATTATAAAGGAACTACTTCAGTAAAGAATCGCATTAGTAATGATCCGTGTTTATAAAGGAATCGCTTTTGTAAGAAGCAATGGTAAAGATCCGTGTTTATAAAGGAATCGCTTCAGTAAAGAATCGATAAGTAAAGATCCGTGACTTAAAAGGAATCGGATTCAGTAAAGAATCGTATTAATAAAGATCTATGTTTATAAAGGAATCGGATTCAGTATAGAATCGCATCAGTAAGATCCGTGTTTATAAAGGAATCGCTTCAGTAAAGAATCAGCATTAGTAAAGATCCGGTTATAAAGGAATCGGATTCAGTAAAGATCGTATTAATAAAAGATCCGTTGTTTATAAAGGAATCGGATTCAGTAAAGAATCGTATAATAAAGATCCGTGTTATAAAGGAACGGATTCAGTAAAGAATCGAGATTAAAAAGATCCTGTTTATAAAGGAATCAGGATTAGTAAAAGAATCGCATTAGTAAGATCTGCTATTATAAAGGAATCTCTTCAGTTAAGAATCGCATTCATAAAGATCCGTGATTATAAAGGAATCGCTTCATCGCATTAGTAAAGATCCGTTGTTATAAAGGAATCGGCTTGTAAAGAATCGCATTAGTAAAGATCTGTGATTATAAAGTAATTGCTTCAGATCCGTGTTTTATAAAAGAATCGGATCAGTAAAGAATCGTATAGTAAAGATCCTTGATTATAAAGTAATCGCTTCAGTAAAGAATCTCATTAATAAAGATCCGTGATTATGAAGGAATCACTTCATTGCATTAGTAAAGATCCGTTATATAAAGGAATGCCTTCAGTAAAGAATCACATTAGTTAAAAAGGCGTTGTTTATAAAGGAATCGCTTCAATAAAGAATCGCTTAAAAAATCTGTGATTAAAAAGGAATCGCTTTAGTAAAGAATCGCATTAGTAAAAACCGTGTTTATAAAGGAATGCCTTCAGTAAAGAATCGCATAGTAAAGATCCGTGTTTATAAAAATATCGGATTCAGTAAAGATCGAATTAGTAAAGATCCGTGATTATAAAGGAATCGCTTCAGTAAAGAATTGCATTAGTAAAGATCCGGGTGTTATAAAGGAATCGGATTCAGTAAAGAATCGCATTAGTAAAGATCCGGTTTATAAAGGAACGGATTCAGTAAGAATCGTATTAATAAAGATCTGTGTTTATAAAGGAATCGTATTTAGTAAAGAAACGCATTAGTAAAGATCCATGATATAAAGGAATCGCTTGCAGTAAAGAATCGCATAGTAATGATCCGTTGTTTATAAAGGAATCGCTTATGTAAAGAATCGCATGAGTAAAGATCGTGTGTATAAAGTAATTGGATTCAGTATAAAATTGCATCAGTAAAGATCCGTGATTATAAAGGAATCTCTTCAGTAAAGAATCGAATAGTAATTGATCCGGTGTTTATAAAGGAACGCTTTTTGTAAAGAATAGCATGAGTAAAGATCCGTGTTTATAAAGGAATCGGATTCAGTATAAAATCGCACAGTAAAGATCCGTGTTTATAAAGGAATCGCTTCAGTAAAGAATCGCAAAGTAAAAGATCCGTGCTTTATAAAGGAATCGGATTCAGTAAAGAATCGTATTAATAAAGATCTATGTTTATAAAGGAATCGGATTCAGTAAAGAATCGCCATGGTAAAGATTTGTGATTATAAGGAATCTCTTCAGTTAAGAATCGCATTAGTAAAGATCCGTGATTATAAAGGAATCGCTTCAGTTATAGAATGATTAGTAATGATCCATGTTATAAGGAATCGCTTCTGTAAAGAATCGCAATGAGTAAAGATCTGTGTTTATAAAAGAATCAGATTCAGAAGAATCGCATCAGTAAAGATCCGTTGTTATAAAGGAATCGCTTCAGTAAAGTTAACGCATTGTAAAGATCCGTGTTATAAAGGAATCGGATTAGTAAAGAATCGATTAATAAAGATCTGTGTTATAAAGGAATCGGATTCAGTAAAGAATCGTATAATAAAGATCGTGTTTATAAAGGAATCGGATTTCAGAAAGATCGTTAATAAAGACTGTGTTTATAAAGGAATCGATTCAGTAAACGAATCGCATTAGTAAAGATCCGCTATTATAAAGGAATCTCTTCAGTTAAGAATAGCATTCATAAAGATCCGTTGATTAAAAGGAATCGCTTCATCGCATTAGTAAAGATCCGTGTTTATAAAGGAATCGCTCTGTAAAGAATCGCATTAGTAAAGATCTGTGATTATAAAGTAATTGCTTCAGATCCGTGTTATAAAGGAATCGTATTCAGTAAAGAATCGCATTAGTAAAAATCGTGTTTTAAAGGAATCGGATTCAGTAAAGAATCGATAGTAAAAAGGCGTGTGTTATAAAGGAATCGCTGTCAGTAAAGAATCTCATTAGTAAAGAACCGGGTTATAAAGGAATCGCTTTGTAAGAATTGCATAGCCAAAGATCCGTGTTATAAAGGAATTGCTTCAGTAAAGAATCGCATTAGTAAAGATCCAGTTTATAAGGAATCGGTATTCAGTAAAGAATCGCATTAGTAAAAATCTGTGTTTATAAGGAATCGGATTCAGTAAAGAATCGCATAGTAAAAAGGCGTGTTTACAAAGGAATCGGTTCAGTAAAGAATCGCATTAATAAAGATCCGTGATTAAAAAATAATCGTTTTAGTGAAGAATCGCATTAGTAAAGAGCAGTGTTTATAAAGAAGTCGCTTCAGTAAAGAATGCATTAGAAAGAACCGTGTGTTATAAAGCAATCGGATTCAGTAAAGAATCGTATTAATAAAGATCCGTGTTTATAAAGGAATCGGATTCAGTAAAGAATCGTAATTAATAAAGATCCGTGTTATAAAGGAATCGGATTCAGTAAAGAATCGTATTAATAAAGATCTGTGTTTATAAAGGAATCGGATTCAGTAAAGAATCGCATTAGTAAAGATCCGCTATATATTGGAATCTCTTCAGTTAAGAATAGCATTCATAAAGATCCGTGATTATAAAGGAATCGCTTCACGCATTAGTAAAGATCCGTTGTTTATAAAGGAATCGCTTCTGTAAAGATGCGCATTAGTAAAGAATCTGTGATTATAAAGTAATTGCTTCAGATCGTGTTTATAAGGAATCGTATTCAGTAAAGAATCGCACATTAGTAAAACTCTGTGTTATAAAGGAATCGGATTCAGTAAAGAATCGCATTAGTTAAAAAGGCGTGTTTACAAAGGAATCGGTTCAGTAAAGAATCGCATTAATAAAGATCCTTGATTAAAAAAATAATCGTTAGTGAAGATCGCATTAGTAAAGAGCAGTGTTTAAAAGAAGTCGCTTCAGTAAAGAATCGCATTAGTAAAGAACCGTGTTTATAAAGGAATTGCTTCAGTAAAGAATCGCATTAGTAAAGAATTCCGTGTTTATTAAAGGAAGCGCATTTTAGGAAAGAATCGCATTAGTTAAAGAGCCGTGGTTTGATAAACAAAACCAATGTCAGTAAAAGAATCGCATTAATAAAGAACCGTGTTTATAAAGGAATTGCTCAGTAAAGAATCGCATTAGTAAAGATCCGTGTTTATAAAAGGCATGTATCAGTAAAGAATCGCATTAGTAAAAACTTGGTTTATAAAGGAATCGGATTCAGTAAAGAATCGCATTAGTAAAAAGGCGTTATTATAAAGGAATCGCTTCAGTAAAGAATCGCATTAGTAAAGAACCGTGTTTATAAAGGAATCGCTTTAGTAAAGAATTGCATTAGTAAGATCCGTTTTTATATAGGAATGCTTCAGTAAAGAATCGATTAGTAAATCCATGTTTATAAAGGAATAGTATGCAGTAAAGAACGAATAGTAAAAAGGCGTTGTTTATAAAGGAATCGCTTCAGTAAAGAATCGCATTAGTAAAGAACCTGTTTATAAAGGAATTGCTTCAGTAAAGAATGCGTAGAGTAAAGATCCATGTTTATAAAGGAATCGTATTCAGTAAAGATCGCATTAGTAAAGATCTGTGTTTATAAAGGAATTGGATTCAGTAAAGAATCGAATTAGTAAAAAGGCGGTTTATAAAGGAATCGCTTCAGTAAAGAATCACATTAATAAAGATCCGTGATTAAAAAGTAATCGCTTTAGTGAAGAATCGCATTAGTAAAGAGCCGTGTTTATAAAGAAATCGCTTCATTAAGAATCGCATAGTAAAGAACCGTGTTTGTATAAAGGAATTGCTTCAGTAAGAATCGCATTAGTAAAGCTCGTGTTTATAAAGGAATCGCTTTAGTAAAGATTGCATTAGGTAAAGAGCCTTGTTAATAAAGGAATTGCTTCAGTAAAGAATCACATTAATAAAGAACCGTCTTTATAAAGGAATAGCTTCAGTAAAGAACCGCATTAATAAAGAACGTGTTTATAAAGGAATGCTTCAGTAAAGAATCGCATTAATAAAGAACCGTGTTTATAAGGACTCGGGCTTAGTAAAGAATCACATTAATAAAGATCTGTGTTTATAGAAGGAATCGCTTCAGCAAAGAATCCATTGGTAAAGAGTCGTGTTTATAAGGAATTGCTTAATATAGAAACTCATTGTAAAGAGCCATGTTTATAAAGGAAAACACTTCAGTAAGAACGCATAAATAAAGAGCCGTGTTTAAAAGGAATCGTTCAGTAAAAGAATCACATGGATTCATATTTGTAGTTCCGTGTTTTATTCTTTTCAAATCAGCAGGATG
The DNA here is from genome assembly GCA_019447015.1 of Hymenochirus boettgeri. NCBI lineage: Eukaryota > Metazoa > Chordata > Amphibia > Anura > Pipidae > Hymenochirus > Hymenochirus boettgeri. The sequence goes on from CM033475.1 coordinate 157,029,151, forward strand.
ATCATTTATCTAACAAGTTGATTGAAATATGAAATGATCAAGCTCAATTAGTCCATTGGAATAAAACTTTGTCACGCAAATTATTTTCTGGAAACCTAGAAAGTAAAAATACACTGAGTTATATTTACATGTTAAAACATTGTACATTTTTAACGTTCTTGGTAAGGTAACATGTATTTCACACCTTTGGCCTACTAAGGCACACCAGTGTTTCTTTTAACACAGCATGAGAAAACAATAAAGTAGTAAAGGGGAACTGTGGTTCCATAACATTTACTAATTGAAAACAGTCCTCTCAAACTTTCAAATAAGCATAGGATGATGTATCTTCCTTTGTTGTCAATTAAAGTTATAGGTGTGTAAAGTCTCTCTTCCTACTCTGCTCTTCTCTGTGGCAGATAGGTATGTGTATAAGTGGTAACCCCCCCAAAAAATATTAAAAGTTATAGGAGGTAACCTAATAATTATAGAATGCATTGGAAGAACTGTGAATAAAAATACCAGTTTTCTCAGTATAGATATCCTTTAAAGGCTATGTCCACCCTGAAAAAATTTTTTTAATATATGGTCCCCCTGGGCTCCCAGCCCAACCGCTATAATTTTTTTTTAGAAAGCCCCAAACTCTACTTACCTCCCCTCGATCCTCCGCCGCGCTCCCGGCCCTATGCTTGCAAGGAAATGCAAGCAGAGGGGCGGGGACGGAAGCCGAGTCTGTTGATGGCTGAGCGGCAGCCAATCACAGACGCGGCTGCCGGCAGTCACTTCGCCGGAGGAAAGAGGAGAGGTAAGTAAGAGTTTGGGGAGCTTCTAAAAAAAAAAATATGACGGTTGGGGCTGGGAGACATGGGGGGAGCACAATATTAAGGGGGATTTGAGTAGGGGAGGGATAGTAGAACGGAGGGAGAGGGAGGGAGAGGGAGGGAGAGGGAGGGGGAGAAGGGCTGCAGTACGCATGGCCAAAAAATTACCTGAGGCCAGCTAGCAGGCAGTGTCCTATATGGACTTTGCTAGCTCCTGGTAGTAATTTTTTGGGACTTTGGGGGGGGGACTACAGGAAGAACCCTATGGATGGAGCTGGATGGAGGTAAGGATTAAACTACACACATGGTGGGGGCCAGTAGTTGGGGGGATTATAGTTTTGGGGGTGGACATGCCCTTAACATCAGATTTAAGAGTAGGTAGAGTTACTCCACATCTACAAAAACACACAGAAAAAAAGTGTGGATTGAGCAGGGCACACCTGACTAGAGTAATGATTAGAATAATCAATTAGACCATATACAATGATTAATGCAATTAAAAGGCATTTTATGTTTGTGCAAATGATAGCCAACCCGAAGGGCAATAATAAATTGCAAAGAAATAACAATTAAAAATACTTCCTGTGCTCATTCCTGGTTACATATGTGCATAATTATATGATATACCGGTATACCCATTCATTCCACACCTGTTAACTACCAAGATAAAGCAGCAGTGTTACTTATAGCGAGAATCATATAAATACAATGACCATATATATCATATGGAACTAATAGCAGTAATGTCCCATCAAAAGTAATAAATATCATAATAGTACAATGTTACAAATACATATTAAGACCCCTGCTAACGACCAAAAATAGGCTAACAATACATAAATAGGCTAAACAGGTGGAGGCAAATAGGCAGATCCCAGGCTAAAATGATAGAGAATGGAAATACTTAGCCCAATAAATGACCAGACAGGAGCACAGGAGCAGTTAAAATCAGTACAAAATAGGACGCGTTTCGTCCGATCCCGGACTTTCTCAACAGAGGAAGCCTATTTATGTATGTTTAGCCTATTTGGTCGTTAGCAGGGGTCTTAATATATTTGTAACATTGTACTATTATGATATTTATTACTGTTGATGGGGCATTTACTGCTATTAGTTCATTATGATATATATGGTCATTGTATTTATATGAGATTCTCTGCTATAAGTAACACTGTGCTTTATCTTTGGTAGCTAACAGGTGTGTGAATGATGAGTGAATGGGGTTTTTATACCGGTATATCATAACGATTATGTACATATGTAACCAGGAATAGCACAGGAAGTGTTTTTAATTGTTATTTCTTTGCACTTTATTATTGCCCTTCGGGGGTTGGCTATCTTTGCACAAAAACAAATAAAAAATGCCTGTTAATTGCATTAATCATTTGATATGGTCTAATTGATTATTCTAATCATGTTACTCTAGTCAGGTGTGCCCCCTGCTCAATCCACAGCTTTGTTTTCTATGTGTTTTGCTGCTTACTTATTGTGGAAGGAGCACCACGGCTTCATTGGGGATATAGTTTACCCCTGGTTCTGCAGTAGTGCGGGCTATACACAGTCTTTTTTGATATTTACTCACAAAATCTAGCACAGCATGGATAAATAGATCAATGTAAATTAAGGTGGGGTTGGGTCCATTTTTCACTGGTCTGACTCCTTTACTGTAGTCATCAGGAGATATGCAGTCAAGTCATGTACCACTATTGAATTCTTCACATGTGGTAGGTCAACAGCAAAGAGGTCCAGGTCCAGACTATTTACAAACAAAACACAAAGTGATAATACAGGTTTTATATTGCAATTAATCTTCCAAACCACCACTATGGCTTTTCTAATATGGTAAGGAAATTAGTTCATCTTATAAAGCAAAGAATGATACATGAACTGCAAATGTATAAAATCAGTCCCAATTAGCCATTAGTACATTTAATAGCTGTTTAAATTAACAAAACTGGCGAGTTGTCAGCAGTTCGAATTTACTAAAAATCCAAAATCCAGTTTGAACCCACTTGAAGCAAAAGTTTTCACCCTCTTTTTAACCCAACCTAACAAAGTTGTTCCAGAGGAAGGCAAAAAAACTCCAGCTAAAAAGGATGAATCGGGAAAGTATCCATAGATCAACCAGAACTGCAGGTAGTATGTAAATACCAGTAATTCTCAATATTTTTAGTTTTAGAAACTTACTAGCCCCCCTTTAGAAAGGGCATGTCCACCCGCAAAATGAACTTTTCTCATAATGTCGAGTATTGAGGCTGCCTACCTGGAAACGCTATGTTCGTTTTATCCAAAAACGATATGGGATCAAAAGTTCTGACTCTCTGTAAATCTGCAGCCTAGGCGTCTCTGTGTCATGCAGCTGTCAATCGCCGTGACGCATTCATGCTGTACAAGTCTACCGCTTGTACCGGCCGCGCCCTGGATTATCATACTCGCTTGCCCACAGTTATAGTCAACGCCGCACACAACAACAAATACAATGGCTACCCGCGAGTGTGCAGTCTTAGCATTTAGCACTCGCGGGTAGTGTTTCTTCCGATACATCGTCCGTATAACCTTATATTAAACAAATAATGGGATTAGATACAGAGCTGCATCCCTGTTCAGACAGGATGTGAATCGCATTAGCGCGTTTGGCTGTCTGGTTACAAATGGTATCTACACGTACCGGATTGGTGGAGGCAGCAGAGGATATTCTTATTGCTGCCATTGGCCTATTCAGTGTAAGCATTAGAGATCCAATCTCGTTTTTTTTACAGAGGCGCGTCACTGAAAGGGAGGGGGGAGCGGATGCTTACGGTTTGACGAGGTGCACTCAAATGCGCAGGACAAAATTCTCTGGAGGCAGAGGAGGGGGAAGATACAAAATAGGCTATCTAAGCCTGTAGTGTCCATTGTTTATAACTTCTATGCAGCCCACAAGGAATTCAGAGGCAAGGTGGGCAGTTATGGTAAATTTTTAGTTTGGGGGTTTTGGACATGCCTTCTTTAAAGCAAGTCAGTGAATCTTGCCATTATCACATCTGTGGAAGACAGTTCACATTTTTACCGTACTCACTGTAAAGAAACCTTTCCTAAACTGAAGATGAAACTTATTTTCTTCCAATCTTAAAGGATGCCATGTTTCTCTAATATGATTAATCAGTAAACAATGCACCAGAGAGTTTATTGTATGGCCCATTTAATATATTTGTAATAAATGATCACATCCCCATGCAAACGTCACTTCTCCAATGTAAACAGCCCTAACTTGTCTAATCTGCGCTATTAAGCCCCTCCATTCCTTTATTAATTTAGTGCCTTTCTTGGAACTGCTTCCATTTCCAAGATGTCCCTTTTGTATAGGGATTCCAAAACTGCAACCGCATATTCCTAATGGGCCTTACCAGTGGGAGAATAATATATTTTTTTCTTGAATCTATTCTCCTCATTATGTAAGATACTATCTTGCTAGCTATAGCTGTTGCTGTCTGGCATTGTTTGCTAAAGCTAAAGGTTTGTACACACGCGCAAACGCAGTTGATGACCCACAACGCACAATGTGTACAAACGGCCGTTTTGTCTGATAATTGACCTGTGTAGTCTATTATCTACCAGAACCCCCAATCTTTTTTTCCATTAGAGATTCATTAACGCAGAGTTATTTATGGTGTGATGGCACAAGGATTGTTAAACCCCAAATTCATCACCTTACATTTACAGCACAACACTGAATGCATCTGCCATTCTGCTGCCTATTGTTGATAATCTATCTAGGTCTGCTTGACAGCATTGCACATCATTTAAGTTTCCAAAGTTCAGCCATAGTTTAGTGTTGTTCATCTGGCAGTTTCGAAACATAATGCACTTTTATGTGCTCTAAAACTGTATATTGACTTTTAAAAGAAAAGCTTGCTAAATCTACTATAAAGTGGATATTTATAAAATATAGTTATGGTTGCAAGTTGCACAAAGGGGAGCACATGCAATTTGCATAAAAAAATGTAATTGCATGCATTCCAAAAAATAGATCGCAATGCAGTGCTGCACATACATGGCACGCTGTGCTGCATTCCTACGTGAAAACGAATCCTAAAACGTGTGATTGAAGCGCGGTGGTGGCTAGCTTTAAGGTGCTTGTTTTGGGTACCAGATTAAAAAATAAAAACTCCAACAATTACTGTAAAATCAATAATTATGCCATTGTATTCACATACGTGATTGTGATACAATAAATATCTTTTAAGGAATCCCTCTTGATTTTACATATGCATTATTGTATGTTTTTGGACAATAGTTGACTTATTAGTTATAATATGTCACATTTAGGGGTAGAGGGGCCACCTACTGATCCTTAAGGCATCCTTTTTCTCCTCACACTTTTTACTCCGCCCTGTAAGTGGTTTATGTCATTAGTTAAAGGAGAATAGTTCACACAAAAAGTGAACCAGGTTTTTAAGCGGGGTGGGCATTGAAGACCAGGAGGTAAAATCCGTAAGATTTGACCCGGATCCAGGATGGAAGGTGAGCATATTAACTCCACACCCTGCTTCCGGGTTAGTTCTCTATTAGCAACACATGCCCGATAATTGGTTCTATAGAAATAAACCCGGAGGGTTGTCAATTTTTACATGAGCCGCGGTGGATCGTGCACGAGGGTAAATGTGGATCCTGCGTCAAGGGAATGAAGACAGAAGGTATAGGTCCTTTACCTTGCGGTCTTCAATCAGTGCTTTCAAGGAACAGTTCATTTTTTTTTGTGAAACTATTTCCTTTAAATGGTATTTGGGTAGTAAAGATTTTATGAAGACCTGACACATATTCTGCAGCGTATTATATTCGTGCGCAAAAATTACCTCAAACATTCCCCATTTAAAATGTACATTTATAAAAAAACATGGAGCAGAGCTGATATAGCACAGCTCTGGGTAATGCATTTTCTTCATACCTTATTATGGGGAATGTCAACGTTGTATTGTACAAAACTACTTTTTGAGAAACCTGTTTGTAACCAGTTTATTGTTTACCTCAACCTTTTAAAGGGCATGTCACCTCCGTGTTATTTACAATATAAATCATAAATTAAATGATCGCTAAACCGATCTCGAATATAAAAAGCATACCGCACCTTTATAACTATGGCCCCAGAGTGTGAACTAACTATTCAAGGGGTAATGTGGAAGGTGTGCATTTAAAGGATACAGTATGTTCACTCAAAAAGAGGGTAAGGAGCTATATCTTCATTCTGCAATTAATGCATCAGCAGCCGGGAATAAAGCATACAACTTACCTGTGAGTGAGTTCCACCAAATAATTACCACTATTCTCTCCGTTTGATTTATTAACTAATTTTTTTAACATTTCGATTTTTTTCTTTTAAATAATTCACAATAACAAGAAATGGACTACAAAACCCACATACTCCTAATCACCAGGGTTACTAAAAAGAAAAACATGTAGTAGGCATCCCCAGATATTGTTTAGTGATCCATCCGCAGAGGGTCTCTCAGATGCTCCCCCTCCTTACCAAAAATGATGAGGATCATGTACCTGCATCGGTATCTATTATCGACAGATAGGTGAGATTGCTTATTCCCCACCTCCTGTTAATAATAAATGCCCAGATAAACTTACTACCGACAATCACTCACATCTTCTCACCAGCTGATGAGAATGCTGTTTGATTGCACTCCTCCTTCTTATTATAGGTGCACATGCACAAAAGTAGGAGCATGGTCAAGAAGCAGAGCATCTGGTGGTTAAAAAAAGCCTGCAAACTGGTAGTTACCTGCGTTAACTCGGGTGTTCTATTATTAACTACTTTCAAAGAAGAGCTGTTGTAAATACAAATTGTTGCCACGAACATAAAGGTTACCTTTATACAGGTAAAAAAAAACAAGATTCAGATGTTTGATGCTAGAGAAATGGATACATGTAGCATTTTCTAGTAGAGACTGTCGGGGAACAGCTCAGTAAACCTTTAGCGAACGACAACCTGACCATTGTCTGAAAGTAGCCTAAAATTTTGCACACATATATTTTGGAGGCTGGAGTGTACAACAAATGTCTAAACACCATACGTAGTGATGGCTCTAATTGCGTTGTTTAATATCGTGTTCAGCTGGATGATGTGGACAGAAGTCTCCACATATAGTACATTGATTGATGCTGGGGAAGCAGACTGTCTTTGGAATTTTGGCTGCTTTAGTCAAAATAATCTGATGTGTATATAAGGCTACATATCTAATATGTGTGTACATAGCCTCAACCAGAACATCATTGTTGCAGTCAATATTTTTAATTAAGTCATTGATGGGGGGGTGTTAAAGTATAAATCAGCCCTAAAAACTTGCTGGTGTTTATAAAGCTAAGAAAAAAAAAATTATAATTATATATATTATATATATATATATATAATCTATATTAATATATGCAAAACTGGGCCTTCAGTTACAAATTAACCTGTAGAGTATTTTAGGTTTACACATAATTGTACGCATTGAAAAAACATGATGGAGATAGTGATACCCAAGAATTCCTAGCCACAGGACACATTCCTTTGTTCGTGGATTTTAGAATCTTACATATTTCCCCTTTTAAAAGCTGTTTAGTGTTGAATGTGAGTGAAGTAAAACATTAACATGTTTCATTTTATTAGATGTAGGAAATCGTGGTTTTCATTAAGAGCATGCCTATTTCATAGTTTAAACAAAAATATTTAAAAGGGCAAAGAACAACATTCCTATTCCAGTCAGTAATAATAAAGGAAAACAAATCCATACAACATACAAATCACTGATATCCAACAAGTAAATACAATTTCTCAATAAACCATTTTAATCTGGTGGTTGAATTAATTTATTATATTGCAGTTTATTAGTTGACTACTTGGGTCTTTTAAATTGAAATATTCCAAAATAATCAAAAGTGGGAATGTCCTTTATGTAAAGATCCTGAGAGACACAAGTTGATGCAATTTAAGTCAAAGATTCAAGTTTCATAGCATTTTTAGTCAATACCTACAACGTGTGTCTGGAAACAAAAGAAAACATAATTCTTTAAAAATCAAACAAGGTATCTGCATATTTTGGATTAACTAATAGTACATTCTGGATGAGCTTAGTTTAAAGATGGAAACAAACAATCAAATCACACCTACCTGAAGAAATGGATATCAGAAAGATGGAAACACCATATTTTACCCCTTTCACAGAGGTTTTTGAAATGAAAATCCAAGGCAGACAGTGTCAGTTCAAGCCACAAGGAACAAATATGCACTTCACGGGCCTGGCCTGTACAAATGAAAAGTCTACAGTTACCAGAATAATCTATCCATCCCTTGCCTTTAAGTAATCCTTTTAATGATCTGATTTTATCTTGTTCCACAGGGACAGAAAAAAAGGAAACCGCAAGAGTCTATGAAAGGCCACCAAGAGCTGTTGTAAAGGATTATATAAGAATATTTCTTTTTGTCTGAGGTCAAGCTTCATTAAAAAATTAACTCTAATGTCAGTAATCCTAATCTTAAACTGAAATCGAAATGAAGCAAATAAAACCTTAAATGAGCACAGTAAGAGTGATCTGAATTATACAAGCAAAATTAAAAGTTAATTGCATTTCTCTATTGCCATTCTTCTTACCCTGTACCCCTTTGTTGAAGCATCTTTGCATTGTTCTACACTAAAGTGGGTGCAGAGTTGTCAACGCAAGTGTACATGAAGCTCATCCCTCAGTCGCTCCCTCTAAGAGTGCCACATGCCTGATTCCATTAGAGGAGAGATCAAAATGAGAGTCAAAAGTAGATACGGGATAAGGAGGGGTGATCTGTCAGTCACTGATGAGCATTCTTTGACAACTCTGCAATTGTGTTGAAAAGAAAACAGGAGGTAGGAGTACGTACTGAGACATGAGGTGTGAAGCTATATAAAACTAAAGTTAATATGTTAGTGTGGCAACTTTGTACTAAAAGGGAATTATGATTATGTACAGCATTTTAGTCATAATATGTATGTTCATATATGTAGTTTATTAAAGGGAAACTGTGGTCTCCTTACACCTTAAAAAAAATCCTGCAAAATTTTCCTTTAAAATGAGCCCTTAATTTCTTGCTCACGCATGCTCAGTTAAAGGGACACTAAATACTTAAAAAATTACTTTGCCTCATCTTAATCTATAATTGAATACATGTAATTAGCACTTACTTGATTTGTGTGTGTTGCTTAATGCCTTCAATCCAGCATCATTTTGCTTAAAGGGACACTATACTGAAAAAAAGACTTTGCCTCATCTTAATCTATAATGAATACATGTAGGTAGCACTACTATGATTTGTGTGTGTGCTACATGACTTCAATCCAGCACACATTTGTTTGAGGAGCCAGTATCCCCCTCCTCATTTAACCACTCCCACTTCGACCTGACTTTTCCCCCACAAATCAACTGTCAAGCCTGAACACAGCATACAGCATTCTAATGTCAAAACTCTGTCAACATTCAGCTACAGTAAAACTGCTCACAAAAGAATAGTTTTGAAAGCAAGCAACTTGATTGACAGCGAAATATAAGAAATATTAGATTGGATATCTAAAGAAATAGGGGACAGATTAACAAAAATATTATACAGTGGTGGTTGGGAAGAATTTAAGTTTCCAGTATGGTCAATTTAAAATACCATATTTCTAGATATAGATGCCCTTTAAAACTAAATGTGGGGGGGAAACAGTAGTGCATGCACAGGCAATAAAAGAATGAAGTTGAGAAGGGGAGCCAATTAATGCAGGTAGAAGGTGGTCACATGACTACAATTAGTTCGCTTGGCCTTTATTTAAAATTCTACCGTATATACTCGAGTATAAGTCGACCCGAGTTATAAGTTCGAGGTACCTATTTCTACATGGAACAATTAAAATATTAAAAATCATTGACTCGAGTATAAGTCGAGGGTAGAAATTATGCTTTTATATACAGGTGTTCTGCTTATGATTCTGTATGGTTTTGAGGCTAGCCAAATCCAGTACCATAATACCCAATTTCCGTGGCACTCCAGATGTTAGAAAACCACAACTCCCAGCATGCCGTTATTGTGTGGGAGTTGTAGTTTCTAAACATATGAGTGGCAAGGTTCAACAATCAACAATAAATCAATCATTTAGCCCTACAAGAAACAAGCATGCTCTTCCCACTACTTCTCCAGTAAGCCACTCCATGTAATCCCAATTCCTGCCAATCCAGATGTTGGAAACTACAACTCCCAGCATGCTTGCTGGGGTTGGAGTTGTAGTTTATATACACCTGGAGTGGCAAGGGTCAAGTGATCAAGTGAATTTATAATAGTATGCCCAAGGAAAATGTACAGCAAATGTACCAAAATAAGTCCTCCAAAATAACTAAGTCCCTGCCTACCTTAGCAGAGTTTCTGCGCTCCCTGTAGGCTTTCCATTGTGCAGAAAAGCTCCGGGCAATTCAGGACGTGGATGTGCGTAAGTCCCGGTGCGCGACGATTACGTACCCGCGCCTACGTCCTATGCTCCGGTCTTCTCTGCCGAGGATAACTGCCTCTGCTCCAGTGTCTTATTGCGGCGGAATCAAGGGACATAAACGGCTGGTAGGAGCTCTACCTATATTACTATGTGCAGCCTCAACGATCTTAAAAATGTATTGACTCGAGTATAAGTCGAGGTGGGTTTTTAAGACCCATTAAAAAACCAAACACTCGGCTTCTACTCGAGATATACGGTATTTCTAACATGTTTTTTTTTTTAATGTTATTATTGTGGATTTATAGCCTAACATCTTCTGTAGCTGCTTTACAATGACATGTATACATTCAAATCAGGGCCCTCTCCCGAAGAGCTACAATCTAAGCACATTTATTTGACACATACAAACTCAGTATGTTTTACGATTGTGGGAGAAAAACGGAGTGCCCGGAGGAACACCCACGCAAGCACGAAGAGAACATACAAACTCCTTGCAGATGTGTCCAAGGGTGTAGATTCGAACTCAGGACTTGCAATGCAAGCAATGCTCAGTGCTAACCACTGAGCCACCTTTGACATTCAACAGCCTGGCATAGCACAAACCAGAGAACATTGCCTCAATTTCGAACTGCTACTAAAGCTATGGGCGTCTGTTTTTTCCCAATGTTATTGAATAGCTATGTCAAAATATGCCTATTGCGGAAGCTAGTGCAATATCCAAAAGTGTTATGGACACACAGAGCATCACTGGGAAAAGAGGGTTTAGGTAATAAGAACCCCATTAATATCAGTTTCTCATTCAGTCAATACAATTAAAACATTCTTTAAGGCAGAACAGAATGTGCAAGAGACGGAGGGCTGCAGCACAGATAATCCACAATCAGGGCGATTTACCCAGAGCCGCCTATTTCTCTGGGTAAATCCCCAGAACGCGATTTGCAACTGTGGGTAAATCCCGAAAAGGGATTCGCTTACAGCATAATTTAAACGTCAGTCAGTACCTTCTACCCGGGTGAGGACCTGAAACACAGGTCCTCACCCCTGGGTTCGCGTAACTTTCTGCATATACTACTGACACGCTGCCTCGGTAGGTTCAGCCCCCTCCTCCCCGTCAGTGATGAGGCCAATAGGAAGACACGCTCTGCAACGAGCCTCATAAAGCAAGGAGAGGGAGGGGCGGAGCCTACCAGAGACACATGTCAAATCTTGCAGAAGGTTACACGAACCCAAAGGTGAGGACCTAGCGGTTCAGTTCCTCACATGGGTGGAAGGTATGACCAAAGAAGAGGTGAGGGAGAGAAGGTAGGTATAATTGTCTTTAACTCCAAGCACATTGGCTTCGGATTAAATGAGGGGAATTCTTTAGGTTGCATGAAAGATCTTAGAGAAAATACAAATAGTTCTCACATTTACATTTTAACACTCTATTTAACGTGAAGGCGGAAGGGGTCGGAACCTGGCAGTGGAGCCGGCGGCGGGGAGGGTGGAGGGTGCGCAAGGTAAAATTTCCTCTCTTTGTTCCTGGCTCCTTTAAAATTAATTGATTAAGGTGAGGTAAGCCTATAAAACTCCTTTACCCCCTGTTCTTCAATAGTGCAGCAAAGGAATAAGTTCACTTTCACTTCATTATTCCTTAAGCGCCAACTCAGTGCACAGCAGTTTTAAAATATGGCATGTTATATCCAGCATGTCAGAGAATTAAACATAGAGAGGCCATATTCGCTACCCTGGCTGAGGGGGTACTAAGAAACGAAACATCAAGATAAATTTACAAATAAAGCAACGATGGAACCAAAACTATAAGAAAAACAGATTAGATCATTCACGAAGTATACTGGTCCAATCTCTTATTCTCTCCCATTATACCTGGAACTAAATTGCTTACCCCAAGACGTACAATCTATTTTTTAAACTATTCGAACTGAGTTTGAATGTCAAATCCATTCGGAAATTAGCACAACTACTAGGTTTCTGGTTACTGATTTCCCTACTTATTGTATGGTTGGAGACAACAATTCATAGAAAAGCACACCGATTAATTAGGCTAAGAAACAGATTATACCCTGCATTGTACTTATTGTGTGAAATTGCTTCAATGTCAAGCAGATTAGTTTTAGTTCATGTTCATTATAGCGTTTTGACATGCCCCAATAGAAAATCTACATTGGTAGCATACACTATCAGTCCTACGTCCTCCCAATACCTCCTCTACCAGCAACCCGTAACCAACACACACCCCTTCTTTTTCCCGGGTGGAAATATAGTCTAAATAACAAACACAGCTAAAGGGCTCCTAAAAAAACTAACCACTATACTCCTCTAAACAATAGGCACTCATTCATTAATCCCACAGGGGAAATGAAAGGACTACCAAGCCCAAATGCTATGAAGACACAGATAAAATCAGGAAAGCTCCACCCAAAATACCAATCCTTATTAAATACATACAAATAAACCCTAATTATACATATAGGAATATACACAATAATAGATAAAAAACAAATTCCATAGACACATCAATAAAATGGGCGTCCCCAGTAAAACCAATATAGTCTAGACATGGAGTACAGGGGGATTAAAGTTATTGTTAATGGAAATTATGACTGCAAATGTTTTACAGTATCAAGCTGGGTTATATAACAGAAAAACATCTACTGTGCTCACAACTACGAAACACTTTGGAAGACATGGGTGGGAGGTTTAGTTTAATAGCATAAATCCATTCATTTTGAATCATGTTATATATATGAAAGAATTACAAACATATCAAATTACTAATTCCTTGCATTTTATATCCCACCCCCCCCCTTCACAATGACAGCAATAAAGGCTGCGGTGTGGCTTATTGCCTCCCACCAGAGAATACCAGCAGTATGGTTAAGTGACTTTAACATGGTCTTGAATCTAACCAAAGACAAACTTCACCCACCAGATTGGGAACCCCCACCAAACCCCCATGCCACACTAAGTCAGTTGGGACTACACTCCATATGCAGGATGCCTGGACATCTTGCATCTAGATAAAAGCCTTCTCTGATTCTCTGCAACACATGACACAATGTCTAGAATCAATCTCATAATAGTCAGCACACAACTCCATCTCTTGATCAAAGCTATAGATGCTCCAGCACAATCCTATCACCCTGACTGGATGAGATAGACCAAACAACAAGTTCCACCCAAACTAAATGGAAATTCAACCCATAATGGATCCACTTATTTCACCAGAAAATATATCTTCTTACAGAATGGGAGACTTTTTTCAAATAAATGAGAATCTAAACAACGTTCATTATAGTATAATATAAAAAACTTTTAAAACACTGTCTGTATGATTTGTCACAAACAATTAACAAATTAATCATAATTCAGCAGCCTCAGAAGCTTGCCAGCCATAAAAGCCTTAGAGAAAGCCACTCAAAAATTCAAAAATGACACCCAAAAACTTGCAAAGCATTAAAGTTACAAATTAGCCATCACTAACCAGCTCCTTACCACTAAGACAAAAGAACAAATTGCAATTCAAATATTTTAATTACTAGGAATATGGAGACAAATGCAGGAAACTGCTAGATTACCAATCACAAACATAAATCCCCAACAATTAATCCTTAATAGACCCGATAACTAACAAGCAATGGAAACCCATAAAATTGCAGCATATTTGCACACTACTATACCACTCCCTATGCATTTACTCTGCAACACACTACTCCAAAATAGAAAATTATACTCCAAGATATCCTCTCCCTACTCTCATGTGCCCAAAAACAGAAAACATACTAGATAAACCCGTCACTGAATCAGAAATGTGACATACTCTTCCCTACAACTGCCCCATTTTATACAAACAATATGTACACTACCATTTCATAACCTGTGTCCGAAGCCATGATTGCCCTTATACCAAAAGCAGGACATGATATCATCCGCTCAGAGACTTACCGTCCCAGACTCACTGTACAAGAGTTGACTTAAAATTCTTGCAAAACTCTTTACCTTACGATTTAGCACCTAATTAGATCCCTAATACACGGATCAGACTGGGTTTATCCCAGGAAAGAATACCTCACTTAACAGTAGAGCGGCCTGTTTTAAAAATACCATCCCTACACAAAAAGATGGGGTACCCAATGAAAAGTCAGCTTGGATGTGGCATGAGCCTTCAATTGCAGTCAAATGGCAATTTAAGTGCTGAAGAGTTTGGATTTGGTCCTGGTTTTAATCCGCTGGCTTCAAATCCTTATTCCAATCCCCAAGCCGGAGTAGTAAGTAAAAACCAATGGATGGTTAACAGACCACTTTTTTGCTTGAAAGGGGCACCCAACAGTATTTAGTAGTTAAACATTTGCAATTAAACTGCGACAGGATAACTGTAAAGAAAACATACCTGCTCGGGGATCCCGCGCCTTCAGCATCTCTGGCAGCTTTCGGCGCTCTTGGTCTTCAGCGGCGTTCGTTTGGAACTTTCCGATTCGGCGAGTACTCGCGGAGGCGCGCATAAACTTCTTATTACTCAGCAAAAGCAAATTCCGCGCTTAAAGTGACAGTTTGCTTTTTTATTCAAAATCTTTCATTAATCTGCTCACTTATTCTTGGTGTCCCACTATTGGTCCCTTTAGTCTTTTTAAACCCATTAGCCCATTGGTCCTTGCCCCATATAGCGGTTAGTTTATTATCTGCCTGGTGGTGTGCTTTTCTTTTTTCTTTCATCTGCCCTTGACCTCTATCTGTTCCTGACATTACTTCTTGTTCAACCTCGTGTATTGGGCCAGGCGGCTTGATTCCAGTTTTTGACCTCTTGCTCGGTTTTTGACTCGTCTCTGCCTGCTCCATATCTGTAACTCGTATTTTGGTCTCTTCTCTTTCACTTGGCCTTGCCTTTTGTTTCACTTGGACTCCAGATTTCCGGCCTCATTTGGATACCTTGCACTCTAAGGGCCCTATTTATAAAAGATCGGTATCATTATCGTAAAATACCGATCGTTATCGTAAAATAACGACGGGTTTTACCGGGATAACGACCGTTATTTTTCCGATAAGACAGTTATTACAGGGAGACGCAGGTATTAATGATATCGCCTAAATTACCCGGTCATTATCGCTAAATTACCGGCCGTTATCGGTAAAAAAACGGTCGGTATTTTACGATAACGATACCGATCTTTTATAATAGGGCCCAAAGTTAGGGGGAAGGAAAATGTGTTCGACGAGGTGCATCTAGCCTCCCGGCAAACGGATTGTCTATTGGTGAAGATAGTGGTTGTAGATTGGGGTATTCGGCATGAAGAGGATGAGTACTTGGGAATCTGGAGCGTACAATAACATAATAGAGACTCAGACAAGGCACACAATCAGAAATAGTGAGATTATATGCTTGATGGACATACTGCTGTACTTGGGGACAAGATCACTCTACGAGTTTGGGGAATATTCAGGGCCTAGTGGTAAACTGGTCAAAACAACAACTCCTTCCTATACAGTTTTTCCCCCCACATTAGCGGAACACAACATTCACTAATCGAACAGACAAACTAAAATATTTGGATACAAAAATATAGTGGGGAAAATGTAAAAAAAAAAAACGTTTTCTTTATGTGTTCTATAATTCCCAGCCAAACCCCGAGTAGAGGAGTACCTTTATTTTTTCAGTTTTCTCCTCGGTCCGAGAATATATAAATTAAAAGAATTCAAGATTTCAATACACCACTCCTGCTTGAGCTGTCAATCAAATCCCCTAACAGCATGCCAGTGTAGTGTGTAGGATTACACAAGTTTTACAGCAAGTCTCCTAATGACTCCTTCTGTCTCTCTAAAATGCTTGGCAAATACTGGGTTAAAAACAGAAGTAAAGGTTTAAAGAGAATGAAGCAGGCTTTCAGCAATTTATTGCTGTCAAAGGGAGATCGGACTGCCAGTGATAAGGCAGAGGACTCGGACTGCAGTGATAAGGCAGGACTCAGACTGCACTGATAAGGTAGGACTCGGGTCTATACTAACCCCTCCAGAGCAGAGATCCTTGCTCTTACAGGCCTACTAAGAGGTTTTTTTGTTTACAAAGTTAAGGTGGCCATACATATGAACGATAATGGGTAAATCCACAACGTTACCATGAGGGATGGATTACCCATTATCGTTCATGTGTATGGGCTTTCCAGACGACCGGAGTGCAGACGAAAGACCGTTAGTCTGGAAAGACGGAAAATTTTGTTGATCATATTGGCTCCCTTACTTTAGTAAAGGGGAGCCAATACGATAATACCGTGTATGGCACATGATAGACAGATCCCATACCTCGTCGGTGGGGATGTGTATGTGTTTCCACAGCATTGTTCCGACAGATACCATGTGATCTGTTGGTACACATGCTGAACATGCTGATCGCATGTGTATGGCCACCTTTAGAGTGATGTGTAGGAGGATTAATGTGCGTGAGCGGTGTTCCACAGGCTCGCGTCCCACACACTGATTATATGAACAGGGGAATGACCTGAGAGTGGAGGGGAGTGGGGAGCTCTGCAGTAAAATCAGGACTGTGTGCAAACTAGGAGGCCACATAGGAAGGTAAGAATATTGCAGCATACACAATCTTTTTTTATGTCTGGATTGGAAGCAATGTAAAATTACACTATAGATGCCCTTTAAAGAATACGCTTTGTACTCTAAATTGAACCCCCTATAGCACAACTAAGACCAGAATCACAAAGGTATGGAGCATGAAGAATATAAAGGATGCAGATGCTTCCTTGAAGGTCTTAAAGGGCATCTATAGTGGGAAAAATAATTTCTTTCTTTCCATGTGTTACTATAATCCCCACAACCCCAGAGTGTCTTCACTTTTTTCAGATTCCCTCTCTGTACTGAGTTACACCAGTTAGAAGAATACGAGATTGCATTCCTCTTACTCCTACTTGGGACTGTCAATCAATCCTGGTGACATGATCCCCCCCCCTGCTCGTTAATAAACATAAAGATCACGAGCATTAGCCAGGGAGAGAGAGGTAGCTTTGATGGGAGATATAAGGCTGCAACGTGGCCCCTTCTTAATAACTTTCACTGATTGATTGATGGTCAGAAAGTGAGAGATCATAAACTGTACTGTATTCTCTTCTTCTTCCATGTCTCCCGGACAGCTTTTTTGTCTTTTATTGGCCCTGCACTGTGCGGGGTGGTTTTTCAGGAGGTTTGAAACTATGCACATGGATAAGCTTGTAGGTTAGCCGGAGTTACGACATGGAGGGATGGTAACAGAAAGGTAGGGAGAAGGGTGGGTAAGTGCTGACCACAGATCTGACCTGGTTTAACAGAGATAGGATTAGAGCCGCAGGCAGTATGTACATGGAATTAAACTTTGCAATAGGGGCAGGGATGTATTTTTTTTCACTATAGATGGCCTCTTTTTAAACAGCAACATATCAATGGTAATTGCAAAAAAAAAGCTGTAGTTTAGAGAGAAAACACACGATATGTGTCAACACTTAAAGGTACAGAACAGGGAATTGCCCATCATAGTGGGGGGGTGAGCAAGTCACATATTAAGTAAAGAAAAGTCCAAGGGTATAAAGTGGCCAACTATTGGTGGGGAGGGGAATTGAGAAATCCAAATCCAAAAGTCCAAATCACCAATCCAATGGGTAGGTGAGCATCTTCAAGTAAAGTAAATTGTTTCAAAGGAGTTACAAAACAACAGATTTCATGCTAAGAACAACCATTCCAATGTGAGTAGTGAGACCGTTCTACAAACATGATTAGCAATGCACAGTGTGTTCATCCCTGAAAGGGTCTACCAAAGACAAACACATAGAAAGACACAATAGTAAGCGCTAAGGATCTGCCATTAAATAAACACTATAATTGTAGTAAAGGTCCAAGTACCGTATTGTGAACAGAAGGTAACTGTGGTCTTGAATTTTCCAAACTAGTAAGACTTATATAAAAAGCATCCATTGCACCTTCAAAATTAAAACCCAAATCACGGTCTCTAGATAAAACTTGGGAGAAGTTATTGCTGGAAAGGTTAAGCAATGGTAACCTCCTGCTTGAACACCTCTCCTTTTTAGCCATGTGACACGCTTGTAGTCATTTGACCAAGCATTGCCTGCTTTAATGGCATCCCTTTACAACTCGTCAATTTGTTCCCAGGTTATCCTGGATTTCCACAGCATTAGCTTAACTGAGCAGCTTCTCCCCCCCGGGAGACAGGCGGGGCAAGGGGTTCTGGTGTTCTCACTCAACTACGGAAGCAGGGAGTTTGAAAATTAACCCCAATGCTAGAATCTTCCACCAAGGCCCAGGCGTTTCATTTAACCTGTAACTATTTGAGACCCACAGTTGACCTATTCATGTTGTGTAGTAATTTACAAGTATCATAGGCAGAGCTCTATCTGCAAAATTCGTAATATTTTGTTTGCTGTTTAAGACGTCTGGAATGTACTGACCTATTATACCAGGACACATGGGGACATTTAGGAGGCTTAAAGTACATTTGGTTGAACATGAAATGTAGAGAAGTCTCTAAAGTAAATATGGTTCCAACTTAGACGGGTGGGTATGTAGTGCCCTTAATAAGTAGAACTACAGCTCAAATGCATCGACATGCATGGAAAGGGTACACAAACTTTAGGTTACCATAAATCTGTTTTATATCTGATGAAATTTAGATGGAAATAATTCTGTCCCGTATTGGGGTCGCATTCTGAAACTAGAAATATGGTAGATGATGAAAAGAAATGCCATACTTCGTGTTGAACGATGGGGCCAAATCTGCGTTAGTTGACCTTTTGAATCTGTTCACTGCATTGATAAAGGTAAGTCCACCCCCAAAACTATATTTAACCCACTACTGGCCCAGATGTAGTGTAATAAATCCTCTTGACATTAAGCCTCAAATGGTTCTCTGTAATGTGTGCCAAAGTCCAAAAAAGACCCCAGGAAGACTGCAGAGTCCATATAGACTCTGTTACGTCTCTCCTCCGGCGAATTTGCGATGCACACTGCGCCTTTCTCCCTCCCTCTCCTCCCGTTTGCTCTACTACACCTAGTGTGAACCCATTTTTGTAGTATAGGGCTCCACTCCCCCAGCCAACCGCACCATACTTTTAGTGAGAACACTCCCCGAACTCTTACACTACCTTGTTCCCCAACGTTCTGTGCAGCCGGCAAGGCCACGTCCGTGATGGCTGCCTCTCAGCACAATCACGGCGCGGGCGGCTGGTACGGCCCCCGCTTGCAGTTCATGCAAGCAGAGGACTATGACAGTACGTTGGAGGAGAGCAGTATCGTCCCCAAGGTGAGCCTAATGATCAGGAAAAGGGCCCCAGTCCTTCGGCAACAAAAAAGTAATTATGGCAGGTGGTGCTGGAGGGGGATAAGCCGCTATCTATACACCAAAAATCACTAAAACGGGGTGGACATTCCCTTCAAACGTAGAGGACTAAGATGCGGTAATCGTTGTGAGTTGACTTTCTTGGGGTTTGTAATGTCAAAAGACGGTACCCTTGGGTGTTTTGTGGAGTAGTGAAATTTCTGTTTTTTAATACTCTGTGTGCACGAACGCCAGTCGCTGGGCACGTGATCTGACAAATAATGGTATCGCTGCCACCACTTTAAGTTACGGCCTTAAAGACGCCCCCAAAAACCCAATCTTGGCTATCTCTTGGATATGACACCCCTTCCTGGCAGCTAAATGGTAACACTTCCACCATTCACTCCAGGCAACTAACTGGTTAATAGCAATCAGTCTTCACAAGCAGTCACAGATAATTAGATTTACATGCACACTCCTTCAAAACCACATATAAACTATCAGCGGCTACTGAGTTCTTTAGGCATCAAGACAAAAACTTATTAAATTTTAGATTTAATATTCCAAACGGCGACGGGACAGTGCATGCATAATACAAAAAAAAAGAAAAATGGTGTTATTAAAATGACATTACAATACAGTTACAACAGTATATAAAAGATAAAAAGGATAAAAATATCTAGACCCCTACCACAGGAAGACGTCCTGGACCAGGGGGGGCTAGGAAAACATCTGTGGGCCAACACACGTTTTAGCATGTGCCCTAAAGTATGAAACAACAGATTTTGGACTCATGGACTTTTAAACGATTGTGTTGAACTACGCTCACAGAGGTGGGAGTGTCCAGGAATGTCCAGATTTACGACTAGCCCAAAAGCATCATTCCCACCTCATAGGCAGACTCCAATATAAATTGTGATATGTACTGTATTTGGGATATGCATACTTCCTCTCCTTTTTAATATCAAAATTCCTCCAAACAAACATGGACCTGTGGGTTATCCATATTTAGCCCCAGATATTGAATATCTCAGACCTTGGCAAGGGAAATAAGGTCTCCATGTTGGGTATCCTATTAAGGGCAGATTATGGATATTTACAAAATATAACATTGGTTTTCTGTGCTTACACCATTCCAATACCGAAATACAAATATTTTACATGTATGACTTGTCCTAAAAATTGAGCCTTCTTAGTACCCACCAGACCCCTAGCTGTAGAGAACTTCCAGATGCACGGTTCGGCCCACATTGTATGAGAAAGGGAGACCTGGTTCAATTGCTTGACTAATCGTAATATAAAACAATAGGACTGTTCCAGTTTGGAATGGATGTTATTGGTCTTTCAAGAACCAAATACTACTAGTAACCACTTATACCAAGGGCACTCTACACATTGCTCTGACACTCGTGATCTGAAGGTAGAAGCAAAATATCATGGGCGTAACAGGCAGAACAAATTATTAAAATTATTCTGCTCCCCAAAGCCTGTAACCATTCTGGCACGCCCCCTCACATATATTCCTCTCCAATATTTCAAAGTGTTAGATTTAGTCAAAATCGTATTGCTTGGGGTAAGGGCAGACACAAAGTTGCATGTAGATACTACAACGTTCCACGTGATATATGGGGGGGGAACGGCACTCCCAAACTATAAATTATATATCTGGCCAGACCAGCTATCACATTACACCCGGTTCCATTCAGAAACGATCATGAATAATTGACAGTTGGACGCCCCCAGACTGCCAATATCGCAATACCATTTATGTGCAAAGCATATATTAAACGCACGAACCATACTCAAAACAAGTGCCATCCTCACTAAAGATATGGGATGAAAACACTGGGTACAGCTGAATATTCCCCCTTATACAAAACAATGCACCACTTGGGGCAATAATATTGCAGAATTCTCTGTGTTCGTGATCCAACACTGTGGGTCAGTAGGGTATATTTCCAATTTGTCAACAAATTACACTTTTGAAACCACTAAAACAAAAATGTCATTAATTACCAAACATAAAGTTTTAGATATTTTCAAGTCAGGCATTTGTAAGCCCGAGGTTTCATAAATACTATCCCTGCAACTCCCCACATTGCCTTACGTTCTTTGACGTCTCTCTGCTTGCAAAAAAAAAAATCAACTAACGAATTTATTTCCACACTTTGTATAAATCATTTCGGACTCACCTCCTATCATGTTGTGACAGAGAGGGAAAAGAGAAAAAACGGAAGACTGGATGTGGATTAAGGAGGAAAGGGATGAGGCCATGAAGCAGTTGAAGAGATATCCACCAAAGCGTTAGATAAACTAACGCAAATTTATATATGCATAGAGCAATCTATACCCCACTAGTTTGGCTAGATATTAAACAGAAGCAGGTCCACTGAGACCAAAAGCTGGCACCTTCATCATTTACATATGGTGCCCTGCGAAAATTCAAGGTATTGGCACAGGTTCTACACATTTGCATACAAAATGGGGTAGCCAAGTTGGATTGGACACCCAACATATGCCTTGAGAAGGAAGAGTAATCAGGAGATAAGTTTTTGTTTTCTTAAAGAAGTAACACTTTGACAAGATTACAGATATCAAGACCGGGATACAGACCCCCACTGCTGTCTGACTGGAAGCAAGCAAGCGGTCAACAGCAAAGTGTTGCCAAAAAATAAAAAATGTTATACACACTAGAGGCTGCCCCTAAAATATAAAATTTGGTTTTTCAAAGAGGAAAAACTACCCAGAAACATTCACCTAGGAACAACTAGTTTGCAACCCACCAATACCTGCTGGAAAGTTGTAAACACCTCAGGCTCTATTTACCCAGGCGCCATCTCTCTAGCGAAATGTCCTGATTGCAATTCCAATATAGCGTTTGAGATGTGGGTAAAATGGCCGAAAAGGGATTTTTGTCCCTGTGGGATTTTAACACCAGCGCTTATCGGGAATCGGCCCCACCATATCCTAAGGTATAATATATAATAATTTTGTAGATTAAAACATTTTAAAAACATAAATTCCAAAAAAACATTAACGTTAAAAAGAATTTAAACACAAAGGGAAAACACTACAGCAGGTGGTTTTAATCGGTTAAGGTAAGACAATAAAAAAACAAAAACTGTCAAAATAGCAATACAGAAAATAGAATAATGTAAATGTTAACCACTTGAAGGAGCGCTAGTGGATGAATAAATGTGGGTCATGTACAGTGATGGCACTCCCTGATCCAGTCAATGCTCCCTTGCTCAATCTGTACTGGTAAAAGATGGCTAAAGGATACTCGTGGATGGACACCCATGTACCCAACTGGTAACAAATGCCGCCGTATCTTAGGACTGAGCATGTGTAAAGAAAAGATGGTACATGCCACACTGTGCAAACTGGAACACTGGGAAATAGCGACACAAACTCATGTTTTAGAAGTTAAAATTTCTCAAACACCATATAAAATGATGAGGTGAGACATGATTACTGCTTTTTATACACAAGGAAATCCACCTTCTAAATTTAATGTTGATCTGAGGCTTTTAGTTGTCCTTTCAATCCAACCATCTTTATCCTTACGAATACAAACACCTTTTTTTACTTATGTTGGAAACCTCCTTCTCTACACTCAAAAATGAATTCTGCCTATTGGACAACGTTTCTGAGAAAATTTTATATAGTTAAATATTATATTGCTTTATGTAGGCCCACATTGCCATGTTTAATAATCAAATGTAACTAAAGGGATTTAGCCTTATATTAAAGATTATATGTTTATCAGCCAATAATAATTTATACAGACTGGGTCCGGCGCCCCATATTAGGCATCTGTGCACCAAATCCACAGCACACACCCTTTTGTTAAGCTAAACATTTATGGCATTTTGTAATTTCTGCAGTTATTTGTATCTACATGGTTTACTGCATACAAAAAGGAATTTGCAGAAACCTTTTAGACTTAGTACAATACAACCATCTAAGTCAATATTTGAACATCAGCAAGTTTAATAGTTATAATAAAGTATCGTCTTTTTTGTATAACACACAAATAATAGATACACATTCTGGTTACTATTCAATATGTAGAGTGCGTGGTTCAACGTGACATTGATTATAAGTAATTAAACACTAATGATGATTTCTCCAAACTCCATAAAGCAAGGCACTTTTCAACAACCAAGAATCAGTTAAAATGAAAATGAGATGCTTAATCAATGCTAGTTCCTTAAATCTCAGAGCTACACACACAAACCTGCAGCTGATTCCTAAGGATGTAGTTCTGGGTTCAATGGTGTTCTAGGCTTTTTATTGGCAAGAGATAAATTTGTTTACAAGGCTTACAAGACAGGAAATGTCACCAATTCATTAACCTGTTTACAATCTATTTTACAATTAAATTGTGTAAAAACAAAACTCACTGTTCAATTCCTGAGTTTGCTACTGGGCAAATGCAGCATATTACAAAGTAGACGCGCTGGGGGGGGGGGGGGGGGTATTCAACATACTGTGAATGCTATAATATAAGTGATTTAAATTAATTTTGCTCAGATATACACGTGCAAATGAATCAATTAAACAATCTGCGCAACGATACAGTATGTACACACCAGGATATTATGCATGTATGTAACATGTATGCACGAATGTATATATGTACACACACATTTAGTATGAATGTATGTATGTACACACAGATGTATAATAGAAAAGGTTTGTTTTAGTAGATATATTATATATATCATAGATATCATCTACGATTTTTATCATATTTGTACTTCATCTCCACCCCGTATTACAAACTCACCACCCATTATCTACACCTTCCCCCACATTTTTCTCACTAATTATCCCGACCTTGATGCCACTTGTTGCCACACCTCATTGTTACACCACCACCCGTGCTATTATAAAGGAATCTCTTCAGTTAAGAATCGCATTAATAAAGATCCGTGATTATAAAGGAATCGCTTCATCGCATTAGTAAAGATCCGTGTTTATAAAGGAATCGCTTCTGTAAAGAATCGCATTAGTAAAGATCTGTGATTATAAAGTAATTGCTTCAGATCCGTGTTTATAAAAGAATCGGATTCAGTAAAGAATCGTATTAGTAAAGAGTGATTATAAAGGAATCGTTCAGTAAAGAATTGCATTAGTAAAGATCCGGGTTTATAAAGGCATCGGATCAGAAAGAATCGCATTAGTAAAAGATCCGTTGTTTATAAAGGAATCGGATTCAGTATTTAAAGAATCTTAATAAAGATCTGTGTTTATAAAAGGAATCAGTATTAGAAGAAAGCTGGTATTAGTAAAGATCCTTGATTATAAGGAATTGCTTCAGTAAAGAATCGCATTAGTAATGATACGTGTTATAAAGGAATCGCTTATGTAAAGAATCGCATGAGTAAAGATCTGTGTTTATAAAGGAATTGGATTCAGTATAGAAATCGCATCAGTAAAAAGATCCGTGATTATAAAGGAATCTTTCAGTAAAGAGAATGCGATTAAGTAATGATCCGTGTAATATAAAGGAATCGCTTTTGTAAGAATGCGAATAATAAGACCTGTGTTATAAAGGAATCGGAATTCAGTATAAAAATCGCATCAGTAAAACGATCCGTGTTTATAAGGATCGCTTCAGTAAAGAATCGCATAAAAAGATCCGTTGTTATAAAGGAATCGGATCAGTAAAGAATCGTTATTAATAAAGATCTATGTTTTAAAAGGAATCGGATTCAGTAAAGAAATGCCTTAGTAAAGATTTTGATAAGGAATCTCTCAGTAAGAATGCATTAGTAAAGATCCGTGATATAAAGGAATCGCTTCAGTATAGAATGCATAGTATTCCAGTTATTAAAGAATCGCTTCTGTTAAAGAATCGCATCAGTAAAGATCTGTTTGTTAAAAGAATCGATTCAGTATAGAATCGCATCAGTAAAGGATCCGTGTTTATAAAGGAATCGCTTCAGTAAAGAATCGCATTAGTAAAGATCCGTTGTTATAAAGGGAATCGGATTCAGTAAAGAATCGTATTAATAAAGATCCGTGTTTATAAAGAATCGGTCAGTAAAAGAATATATTAAAAAGATCCGTGTTTATAAAGAATCGGATTCAGTTAAAGAATCGTAAATAAAGATCGTGTTTTAAAGGAATCGGAATTCAGTTAAAGAACGCTTTAGTTAAAGAATCCGCTATTATAAAGGAATTGCTTCAGTAAGAATCGCATTCATAAAGATCCGTGTTGATTATAAAGGAATCGCTTCATCGCATAGAAAGATCGTGATTAAAAGGAATCGTTCTGTAAAAGAATCGCATTAGTAAAGATCTGTGATTTTATAAAGTAATTGCTTAGAATCTGTGTTATAAAAGAATCGGATTCAGTAAAGAATCGTATTAGTAAAGATCGCTGATTATAAAGTAATCGCTTCAGTAAAGAATCTCATTATAAAGATCCGTGATTTATAAAGGAATCGTGTAATCTGCATTAGTAAAGATCCGTTATAAAAAAGAATCGCTTTAGTAAAGAATCGCATTAGTAAAGAGCCGTGTTTATAAAGAAACCGATTCAGTAAAGAATCACATTAATAAAGAACCGTGTTTATAAAGGAATTGCTTCAGTAAAGAATCGCATTAGTAAAGATCCGTGTTTATAAAAATATCGGATTCAGATAAAGAACGAATTAGTAAAGATCGCGTGCATTATAAAGGAATCGCTTCAGTAAAGAATTGAATTAGTAAAGATCGGGTTTATAAAGGAATCGGATTCAGTAAAGAATCGCATTAGTAAAAGATCCGTGTTTTATAAAGGATCGGATTCAGTAAAGAATCGTATAATAAAGATCTGTTTATAAAGGAATCGTATTAGTAAAGAAACGCATTAGTAAAAGATCCTATGTTATAAAGGAATCGCTTCAGTAAAGAATCGCATTAGTTAAAGATCCGTGTTTATAAAGGAATCGCTTATGTAAAGAATCGCATGAGTAAAGATCGTGTTATAAAGGAATTGGATTCAGTATAGAATCGCATCGTAAAAATCTATTATAAAGGAAGCTCTCAGTAAAGATCGCATTAGTAAGATCCGTGTTTTATAAAGGAATGCTTTGTAAAGAATCGCATATGAGTAAAGATCCGTGTTTATAAAGGAATCGCTCAGTAAAGAATCGCCAGTAAAGATCGTGCTTATAAAGGAATCGATTCAGTAAAAGAACGTTATTAAGTAAAGATCTCATGTTTATAAAGGAATCGGATTCAGTATAGAATCGATCAGTAAAGATCCGTGTTTATAAGGAAATCGCTTCAGTAAAGAATCGCATTAGTAAAGATCCGTGTTTATAAAGGAATCGGATTCAGTAAAGAATCGTATTAATAAAGATCCGTGTTTATAAAGGAATCGGGTTCAGTAAAGAATCGTATTAATAAAGATCCGTGTTTATAAAGGAATCGGATTCAGTAAAGAATCGTATTAATAAAGATCTGTGTTTATAAAGGAATCGGATTCAGTAAAGAATCGCATTAGTAAAGATCTGCTATTATAAAGGAATCTCTTCAGTTAAGAATCGCATTCATAAAGATCCGTGATTATAAAGGAATCGCTTCATCGCATTAGTAAAGGTGTTTATAAAAGAATCGGATTCAGTAAAGAATCGTATTAGTAAAGATCCTTGATTATAAAGTAATCGCTTCAGTAAAGAATCTCATTAATAAAGATCCGTGATTATAAAGGAATCACTTCATTGCATTAGTAAAGATCCGTTATTATAAAGGAATTGCTTCAGTAAAGAATCACATTAGTAAAAAGGCGTGTTTATAAAGGAATCGCTTCAATAAAGAATCGCTTTAATAAAAATCTGTGATTAAAAAGGAATCGCTTTAGTAAAGAATCGCATTAGTAAAGAACCGTGTTTATAAAGGAATTGCTTCAGTAAAGAATCGCATTAGTAAAGATCCGTGTTTATAAAAATATCGGATTCAGTAAAGAATCGAATTAGTAAAGATCCGTGATTATAAAGGAATCGCTTCAGTAAAGAATTGCATTAGTAAAGATCCGGGTTTATAAAGGAATCGGATTCAGTAAAGAATCGCATTAGTAAAGATCCGTGTTTATAAAGGAATCGGATTCAGTAAAGAATCGTATTAATAAAGATCTGTGTTTATAAAGGAATCGTATTTAGTAAAGAAACGCATTAGTAAAGATCCATGATTATAAAGGAATCGCTTCAGTAAAGAATCGCATTAGTAAAGATCCGTGTTTATAAAGGAATCGCTTATGTAAAGAATCGCATGAGTAAAGATCCGTGTTTATAAAGGAATTGGATTCAGTATAGAATCGCATCAGTAAAAATCCATGATTATAAAGGAATCTCTTCAGTAAAGAATCGCATTAGTAATGATCCGTGTTTATAAAGGAATCGCTTTTGTAAAGAATCGCATGAGTAAAGATCCGTGTTTATAAAGGAATCGGATTCAGTATAAAATCGCATCAGTAAAGATCCGTGTTTATAAAGGAATCGCTTCAGTAAAGAATCGCATAAGTAAAGATCCGTGCTTATAAAGGAATCGGATTCAGTAAAGAATCGTATTAATAAAGATCTATGTTTATAAAGGAATCGGATTCAGTATAGAATCGCATCAGTAAAGATCCGTGTTTATAAAGGAATCGCTTCAGTAAAGAATCGCATTAGTAAAGATCCGTGTTTATAAAGGAATCGGATTCAGTAAAGAATCGTATTAATAAAGATCCGTGTTTATAAAGGAATCGGATTCAGTAAAGAATCGTATCATAGTAAGATCTGTGTTTATAAAAGAATCAGATCAGTATGAATCGCATCAGTAAAGAGTCGTGTTTATAAAGGATCGCTTCAGTAAAGAATCGCATTAGTAAAGAATCCGTGTTTATAAGACGAATCGATTCAGTAAAGAATCGTATTAATAAAGATCTGTGTTTATAAAGGAATCGGATTCAGTAAAAATCTATTAATAAAGATCCGTGTTTATAAAGGAATCGGATTCAGTAAAGAATCGTATTAATAAAGATCTGTGTTTATAAAGGAATCGGATTCAGTAAAGAATCGCATTAGTAAAGATCCGCTATATATATAAGATCTTCAGTTAAGAATAGCATTCATAAAGATCCGTGATTATAAAGGAATCGCTTCATCGCATTAGTAAAGATCCGTGTTTATAAAGGAATCGCTTCTGTAAAGAATCGCATTAGTAAAGATCTGTGATTATAAAGTAATTGCTTCAGATCCGTTGTTTATAAAGGAATCGTATTCCGTAATAATCGCATTAAGTAAACAATCCTGTGTTTATAAAGGAATCGCTTATGTAAAGAATCGCATGAGTAAAGATCCGGTTTATAAAGTAATTGGATTCAGTATAAAATTGCATCAGTAAAGATCCGTGATTATAAAGGAATCTCTTCAGTAAAGAATCGCATTAGTAATGATCCGTGTTTATAAAGGAATCGCTTTGTAAGAATCGCATGAGTAAAGATCCGTGTTTATAAAAGAATCGGATTCAGTATAAAATCGCATCAGTAAAGATCCGTGTTTATAAGGAATCGCTTCAGTAAAGAATCGCATAAGTAAAGATCCGTGCTTATAAAGGAATCGGATTCAGTAAAGAATCGTATTAATAAAGATCTTGTTATAAAGGAATCGGATTCAGTAAAGAATCGCATTGGTTAAGATTGTGATTATAAAGGAATCTCTTCAGTTAAGAATCGCATAGTAAGATCCGTGATTATAAAGGAATCGCTTCAGTATAGAATGCATTAGTAATGATCCATGTTTATAAAGGAATCGCTTCTGAAAGAATCGCATGAGTAAAGATCTGTGTTTATAAAAGAATCAGATTCAGTATGAATCGCATCAGTAAGATCCGTGTTTATAAAGGAATCGCTTCAGAAAGAATCGCATTAGTAAAGATCCGTGTTTATAAGGAATCGGATTCAGTAAAGAATGTATTAAAAAGATCTGTGTTATAAAGGAATCGGATTCAGTAAAGAATCGTATTAATAAAGATCCGTGTTTATAAAGGAATCGGATTCAGTAAAGAATCGTATTAATAAAGATCTGTGTTTATAAAGGAATCGGATTCAGTAAAGAAATCGCATTAGTAAAGATCGCTATTATAAGGAATCTCTTCAGTTAGAATAGCATTCATAAAGATCCGTGATTATAAAGGAATCGCTTCATCGCATTAGTAAAGATCCGTGTTTATAAAGGAATCGCTTTGTAAAGAATCGCATTAGTAAAGATCTGTGATTATAAAGTAAATGCTTCAGATCCGTGTTTATAAAGGAATCGTATTCAGTAAAGAATCGCTTAGTAAAAATCTGTGTTTATAAAGGAATCGATTCAGTAAAGAATCGCATTAGTAAAAAGGCGTGTTATAAAGGAATCGTTCAGTAAAGAATCTCATTAGAAGAACCGGTTATAAAGGAATCGCTTTAGTAAAGAATTGCATTAGCAAAGATCCGTGTTTATAAAGGAATTGCTTCAGTAAAGAATCGCATTAGTAAAGATCCATGTTTATAAAGGAATCGTATTCAGTAAAGAATCGCATTAGTAAAAATCTGTGTTTATAAAGGAATCGGATTCAGTAAAGAATCGCATTAGTAAAAAGGCGTGTTTACAAAGGAATCGGTTCAGTAAAGAATCGCATTAATAAAGATCCGTGATTAAAAAATAATCGTTTTAGTGAAGAATCGCATTAGTAAAGAGCAGTGTTTATAAAGAAGTCGCTTCAGTAAAGAATCGCATTAGTAAAGAACCGTGTTTATAAAGCAATCGGATTCAGTAAAGAATCGTATTAATAAAGATCCGTGTTTATAAAGGAATCGGATTCAGTAAAGAATCGTATTAATAAAGATCCGTGTTTATAAAGGAATCGGATTCAGTAAAGAATCGTATTAATAAAGATCTGTGTTTATAAAGGAATCGGATTCAGTAAAGAATCGCATTAGTAAAGATCCGCTATTATATTGGAATCTCTTCAGTTAAGAATAGCATTCATAAAGATCCGTGATTATAAAGGAATCGCTTCATCGCATTAGTAAAGATCCGTGTTTATAAAGGAATCGCTTCTGTAAAGAATCGCATTAGTAAAGATCTGTGATTATAAAGTAATTGCTTCAGATCCGTGTTTATAAAGGAATCGTATTCAGTAAAGAATCGCATTAAGTAAACAAAACAACTGAAACTGGGAGAGGAGGACAATGTGTCAATCCAGCATGGAAGCATGCTGGAAAGGTTGGTTTATATTGGTGGTACTATTCTCGATAGAACTCCCAATTTATAATAATAAATAACAAGAAAATACACTCTAATAGCGCTATGTAGGTACTGGTCTGGGCGGCTCTTATTTCTCACTGAATTTCATTGTTTTGATCGAGTACTCATCCCCTGATCTTTAAATGGGAATAAGCTGAAAACACAGCTGTATTATGCTGTAAAGGTGAGTATATCATCTCTAGTTAGCCGACTGACAATGTATATACTACAGGTTCCTACAAATTGCAACATATATGGCTAGCAAGCCGGAGGTTCATTTAGGTAATGCATGCTGATGGATAGCATGTTGGCAGTGGGCGCTGTGTTGTTGGTGGGATGGGTGAAGATTATCCTTACATGCACGAACGCAAGGTGAAGGAGGAGCACATACGAGCATTATTTGTCCAGTTGGAAGGTTATTACCACTGAATGACTAGCTTACTTGTGACGTAAGTAGCCTGGTAGACAAGTACCGCCAGGTGGATGTGTTAGTGATCTGTAGAGATGTGTTGAACCATGTGCAGCCACCAGAGCCAGCTTAATATGGAAGTGCTTACTTATAAGGTTGCCCAAAGCTATTTATAATGGAAATATATGTAGGAGCCAGAGACTCTATGCTATCCGGTACACCCAATTTTTCAAGCTGCAAAGCTTGAATTTGACATATGGGGGTCTGCTTGCGACTTTTTCAGCTTTAACAAAATGAAGTAATATGCTACGTGAAAGGATAAACTAATAGAGTATTCAAAAAAATTCGTACAATTTTCCCTTTCCATGATGGCAAGAGATTCATGTAATATAGCAGGTGTCCTGGGAGTAGGGGACCTATCATAATACTTGTTTAGTATAAACTGGCAAGTATTTGCAGGAGACTTTTGGAGTCTAACAAGAGTGAGCTCCTGGCTTAAACAGATTATGGCCCATACACATATCCAGGACCACGGGACAGCAACAATGATTGCAGGGATGATGTGATAGTTAATGATCCAACTTGTCACCTATCACTTTTAGAATAATCATCAGGGTCCCCATTATAAGGTACTTAACTCACTGTTTGAGAGTAATAGTTAGACAAGATGTGCTCCTTAAAGCTCGTAAAGGGGAGGGAACATAGTGCAACCTTTGCAAAGCTGTTTAAAAAAGAAAAGAGAGGTGACTGTGTACCTGCATGGATGCTTACGCTTAAGCATTAACATTTATGGTTTAAAAACCGTCATAGCCTGTAGCCCACACATTGTTGGATCCAGAGCCGCACTTCCAACAAAAGACAACTATTTAAATAGATTCAAATGTTTAAGATGCTGGGGATACACTATAACAGCCATGCAATTGGGCCCAGTAAATGATTGCCTTTTAATTTCCGAACACAAGAGCCGATCCAGGGGACACATTGGCTAAGATTTATACTAGGAATACCAAAAGCTCACAGCCATATTGCTACTACACCATGGCGTAGTATAGTCTGGCCATTGGTTTATATTAGAATTAAGGGAACGAATAGTAAATCAAAAATTAACCTTAATACGTTAACTGCCCTGTTTAGTTAGTGAATACCCTGAAAAGTAAACCCGAATCTAGTGAAACTCCATTTGAAATGCACTGACCCACGCACAACTGAGGGCCATGATCAGAGACTATTCCGCAGTAATGTTTTCCATTGTATTAAAGCATATAGTCTCTGTTAGTTGGGCTATGGATACATTGAACATCAAACGAAGGCAAAGCAAGGCAGTATTATTATGTTGTAAACTGGTTCAACAGATTGTTCATTGTTCATTAGACGATGGTGGGGGGGATGTGGGTGTGTGTATGTGTGTGTGGGGGGGGGCAAAATATTGGAGAAAAAGTGGAAAAGTTAATAATTCCTGTATTCGCAAAACTGGTATGTCAGTTTTTGATTATGGCAATCCTTCGCAAAGAAGATATCAATTGAGTGAGTGTGTACGCCTTTCCTTTGTTAGGTAAAGAAATAGCTCCGCTTGACACTTACTGCTGCAATGTAACTGCATGTCATCCTCTAGTTGTAGTTTAGTGTTTATGCCGCGTACTCTCTTATCGCTCTCAAACCCCCCGACAGAGCAGGGCAGCCTGACAAGTTGAGTTTTCTTTAGCTGCAAGAAAGGGAGCTGCATTTCTACAAAACTTCAGAGCTCCAGACGTTTTGAAGCCCCTTGGTGCAATGGGTCCAAATGGTGTCCATTAAAGACAGTTAAGACATAGTTACCCACCTTTAAATAAAGAAAATCTGTGTGTTTTTTATTGTTTGAAATGAACTATAATGCGCGCGAATTATTTTTTAAAATGTGTCTCTCTTGAATGTCAGTTCATTTCATTACTAATTTTGATAATATATTTCCCGTCTATGATCTAATGTTGCACAGAAACAATGATTTGATGAATATTATTTTCATTAAGCTTATAAAGTCTGTGCTTAAACACCATCTAGCAACATCTGCTTGCTGACGTGACGGTACTTATCAAAAAGGAATCATTCTCATTGTAAAGATTACTCCTATTTCATCTGTTAAGTTGGTTGTCCAGGTTTTATCTTTGATAAGTGAAACTCACCTCCGCATATGACAAGTTAAGCTTATAATCACGGTCATCACAACAACACCTATCTCACTTTTGTAGATTAGTCCTCTAGTCATTAATCGAAGGGCCATACAAAGAAGTGAGAGTTAATTACTTTGTACTTTCAATATTACTTCATTCGTATGGTGCTAAGAACGGTTTCGTTAAAGTTTGTCGAGTATTTAGCCTCTCGACCTCTTGTTGTGTAAGATACCCCAGAAGCAGTAACACGGGGATTTTTAAAAATACATGGGTGCAGCATTTACTTCTAAAGTGACCTGTTGGGGTTCAATGTTATAAAAGTTTTTTTGCACTGCCGACATATTTTCTTAGTTTTTTGAATGGCAGTTTCCTAAACCACTAATGTCTCTAAATAAAGTAAGTAAAGTTTGCTATCTGGTTCTGTTACCACACTGTGTAACAAGCCATGAAAACCTGCAGAAATAACGACGAAATGACTTTCAAAAATGCGGACTGATATTCAGTAGTAAAGCATACAGTATATATGTTAGGTCATTGTACAGAGAATCATGCAAACTTGTAGTTTATTATTTTAGCCTTAAGTGTTCTTTTATAAGCAGCAAAAAACATAAAAGCTCATCATGTTTTTTCAATACTTCGAATGCAGTATAGTCACCTCTCCAGGAGTCTCTCTCATTCTGGGTGGTCTCCGCACACTCGCAGACAGAGAGACCACCCCCAGACTCCCGAAGACGAGGAGGAAGCACTTATAGGTTCCTCACTCAGTACAACCCCCCTTTGTTACTCCAGCCATGCCCAGTGAGATCATCCTAGGCCATAGCGCCAAAAACCAAACCCAACGCTGGACACCTTACAACCATCCCTCCTAGACCACATACGGGGACCACTGATCAGCTCACAGTATGGTCCACTCACCGCAATGTCCCACCCCTCGCGGACATCGTCCGATGCCTGTGCACAACAAAAATAAACCCCATTGACTTGTGATAAAAACTAGGTACATGGTTAAATGTAAGGGAGTGAGTAGGGCCAAAAAAAACGAATGCAAATACACAATTATAGAAGCACCAGCACTTTACCAAATTATTTTAGCTCAAAATAAAGTTTAAGTACAAGTTAAAATGTCAATAGCCCAATCAAATGTTTGTATTAAAGATTTTAAAGCACATGTTTAAATGTGTGTAATACAACTGATATAATATTTTTTAACACCAATCAGTATGAAGATGTTTGCAAGTCACACCAAACAAGAAGTGGAGTAGTATAATGATTTCATTAGCACAAAGATGTGTTGTTTTACTAAGCACCTGAGGACGGGGAGGAACCCCCCAAAACAAAGTGCGGGGCGAGATATCACATAATAAATTAACAAACTGAAAGAGGAGTGTGCGTCTAATTATGTATCTATGAAAACAAGGGGGTTTTGTACAACATACTTAGTAAGGATGATCGCATTGTAAAGAGCGTGTTATAAAAGAATTGGATTCAGATAAAGAGATCAATTAGTTAGAATGATCGATCGTGGTTATAAAGGAATGCCTTCGTGTAAGAAATCGCTTAGTAAGATCCGTGTTTATAAAGAACATCGGATTCAGTAAAAGAATCGCATTAGTAAAGGGATCGTGTTTATAACAGGAAGCAAAGACTTCAGTAAGAGAATTGCATTGTAAAGATCCGGTTTTATAAGGAATCGCAGTTCCTAACAAGATCCATTAGATAGAAGAGTCTTGATGTTTATAAAGGAATCGGTAGTCAAGTAAAACAATCGTATATTTAATGAAAGATCTGTGTTGCAAAGACATCAAGGAAATCATCGGATTAAAGGAATACGAATCCATTAGGGTTAAGAGATACTGGTGATTAAAAGGAATGCTAACTTCAGTACACAAGAATCCGGCAAATTAAGTGTATGATCGTGTTTATAAAGAAGTCGGCTTCTGTAAGAATATCGACTGAGTAAGAATCGTGTTAGTAAAAAGGACATCGGATTCAGTAAAGAATGCAGCATAGTAAAGATGCCTTTCGGCTCGCTAAGTTCAACTTTACATTAGACATCGAGGCCTGTTAGAAAGAATGGAGTAGCGATAGCATGAAAGACTCATTAGTAAGGACTTTAGTAAAGAGAATCACGAGTAGTATAATGATCGCGTTCTTATAGTGAACAGATCTCGTGAATAAGGTAAATCTCGTCAGTAAAGAATGCATTGTAATAGATCCGTGTTTATAATGAATCGGCTATCTAGTCAAGAGCGAGGTGCGGGGCTCATGACGTAAAGATCGCCGTGTATATAAAGAAAATCGGAGTATCATAAAGGCAGCGCAATAGTCATAAAATCCGTTTTAAGGAATCGCTTCAGGGGGGAACAGAATTAGCATATAGTAAGTAATCGTATTTATAAAGGAAGATCGGATTCAGATCAAAGACAATTGATATTAATAAAGATCTGTGTTGTTATAAAGTGCGAATAGTAAAGACGGATTCAGTAAAAGACTGTGATTATAAAGAAATCTTTATTAAGAAGCATGATATCCGGATTTAGTAAGGAATCCGAGTGTAAAGAGTAAAATTGTCAGTTAAGAACCTAAATTATTATTTCTATAAAGGACCCTGAAAAATAGCATAGTAAAGATCGCGTGTTTATAAAGGAATCGGATTTAGTATAGAATCGCATCAGTTGAAAGATCCCGTGATGTATAAAATGGAGATTCAGTAAATAATCGCGGATTAGTAAAATCCGAGATTATAAAGGAAATCGCTTCAGATAAAGAATCACATTAGGTAAAGAGCCCGGGTTTTTATAAAGATCGGAATCGATAAAGATTTGCATTAGTGACAGATCCGTGATGTATAAAGGTAAGTCGACATTCAATGTAAAGAATCGCCATTAGTAAAGTCTCGCGGTGTTTATTAAAGAAATCGGAATTCA
The DNA here is from genome assembly GCA_019447015.1 of Hymenochirus boettgeri. Classification (NCBI taxonomy): domain Eukaryota; kingdom Metazoa; phylum Chordata; class Amphibia; order Anura; family Pipidae; genus Hymenochirus; species Hymenochirus boettgeri. Next base: position 157,065,457 of record CM033475.1, read on the forward strand.
TAAATAATCTTAGTTAATAAAGATCCGTGTTTATAAAAGTGAATCGGGATTCATTAAAGAATGTATTAATCAAAAGATCTGTGTTATAAAGGGAAATCGGGATCAGTAAAGAAATCGGCATAATATAAAGAGTCCGTGATTATAAAGGAATTGTCTTCAGTTACACAGAATCGTCATGAATAAGATCTGTGATTATAAGGAATCGCTTCACTCGCATTAGGAAAGATCCGTGTATTATAAAGGAATCACTTTCTTGTTAAAGAATCGCGAAATAGTAAGACTGTGAATTTATGCTTCAAAAGTCAGTGTGTGTTCAACGTTTCAAACGGCACCGAGATTCAGTTAAAGAATCGCATTTAGTAAAGGATCCTGAGTATAAAGTAACTCGCTTGTGCGTCATAAAGAAATCGCATTATAAAAGATCCAGTGATTATAAAGAATCTCCTCACTTGCATTAGTAAAGAACGTTAGTATAAAGATTGCGTTCGATACAGACTCACATTATTAGTAAAAAGGGTCGTTGTTTAATAAGGAACATCGCTCAAAAAAAATCGCATTAATAAAGATCTGTGATTAAAAGGAATCGCGTATAGTTAACGAAGATCGCAATTAGTACAATCCGTGCTTATAAAGGAATCAGCTTCAGTAACGAATCGGATTATAAGATCTGTGTTTATCAAAGGAATCGATTTCAGTAAAGAATCGAATTAGTAAAAATCTGTGTTTAAAGAACGGATTCAGTACAGAATCGCTTAAGTAAAGATCGTATGATGTAAAGAATCCACTTCAGTAAAGAACGCATTAGTAATTATCCGGTTTAATAAGGAATCACTCTGTAAAAGAAATCGCATGATAAGTAACGTTGTGTTGTAAGGAGAATGCCGGATTCCAGTTAAAGAATCGAGATCATTAAGATCCATGGTTATAAATGAATCGATTCAGTGAAGAATCGCAATTAGTAACGAATCCGTGATTATAAAGGAATCCGCTCAGTAAGAATCACACTAGTAAAGATGCCGGTTTAATAAAGAGATCGATATCGGAGTAAAAGAATCCATTAGTAAAATGATACCATAGGAACATAGTAGCATAGTCAACATAGTTAATTAAGGTTGAAAAACCTTCGTCCTCAATCACCTATTCACTTCCTTTTATTTTTTTTTTTTTTTCTTTATTTTTTTTTTAACCCTACCTCCAACGTTGATTCCAGAGGAAGGCAAAAAAAAACCACCGCTAAACAAAGGGGGGGGGTGAAATCCTTCTGACTCCAAACGGCAACGGAAAGTAATCCTTGATCAACCAGATCTATATCATTAATTACCAGTAGATTCTCAATATTTTTTTAGTTTTGAGAACTTATCCAGGCCTTTTTTAAAGTATTTCATGTAACTGCCAATACCGGTAAGACCATTATTTTCTGCTGGAAGACTTCCACATTCATCACCGGTCTCACTGTAAAGAAGAAACCCTGCTCCTAACTTGAAGATGAAACTTCTTTTCTTCAACGATTCAAAGGATGTCCAAGCAGTCCTCTGATATTACCTATTAGGAACAAATGCACCAGAGAGTTCACTGTATGGGCCATAAATATTTGTATAAGTTATCATGTCCCCACGCAACCGGGGCGCGGCTTCTCCATGTAAACAGCCCTACCAATTGTCTACTCGCCTGCATATTCAAGCCACCTCCTTCCCCTTATTAATTTAGTTGCCTTCTCTGAACTGCCTTTCAATTTTCCAGAGAGGGTCGCTTTCTGTATAGTGGGATTCCAAAACTGCCAAGAACACCGCATATTCCAAATGTCTCCTTACCAGTGCCTTGTAAGAGAGGGAGAATAATATTGTTTCTCTCTTGATTTCCAGTTCCCCTCTTATTTAAACAAGACAATATCCTTGCTAAGCTCTGGCTTTTGCTGCGTGACCGATGGCATTGTTTAGCTACGCAAGTCCTGTTATCTACCAGAAACCCCAAATCTTTTTCCATTTCAGATGCACTTAACACAGAGTTATTTAATGGTTGTGATAGGTGGCAGCAGGGATTATAAATACCGCAAATCATCACCTTACATGTTATCAACATAAATCTCACTGCCATTCTGGCTCATTAGCCCATTTTGTATAATGCTATCGAGTGTCTGCTTGCAGCACTTGACACATCATTGGGAAGTTTCCAAGAGCACTGCCTATGTTAGTGTCATCAGCAACACAGAGCCATTGCTCTCAATTGAGCCCCTTCTAAGTCATTTAAAACAGAATTAAACGAAGCGCCCGTCAGTACAGAACCCTGAGGAACTCCGCTTAGGTTACCACATTTGTAGGCCGAGCACACTCTCTGTGACGGTCCATAACCACTACTCCTGTTGGGGTCATAACTCATTTATCTCATAACTCAAATGTTTTCTAATTTCCAAGGCCCAACATCCTCAGTTCTAATGACAAATTAGTCGATATATGATGGCCGTATCTCAAAGCTTTTGGCAAATCCGAGAATACTAACCAACACCACAGTGGTTGTGCCTGAAATCTAACTTCTTACTCACTTCTTTCCATAAAAACCAATTAATTTGTCTGCAGATCTATTTCTCATAAATCCAGCTGACTACTATAATTGAGAGAGCTCCTGGAGACAAGGTCAGGATATGATCCCTTACAAAGTTTCCATCAATCCTTTCCTAGACCCACTGATGTTAGGCTTACAGTCTCCTAGTTACCAGGCTGTGAACACTACCTTTTTATGAATATTGGTATTACATTGGTTTTTTCTAATCCAGCGGCACATCTCCACACAGCAGAACAAGAAGCGATCTTAGAAAAGATGATGACAGAGTGGTCTTGCTAGAACTTCAACTAACTCTTTATAGAAGATCGTAGGATGCAAATCCTATCTGGTCCTGGCGCTTTATTGATAGTAAACTTTTGTCTAATTGATTCCGCTACCATATCCTCTGTTATCGCAATGTGAAGACTCTTCATTCCTCCCTGCACATGTTACAATCCCTACTGTAGGATTCCTCAACAGTAAAACACGATTGTGTAAAAAACGGTTTGCAGATTAGCCTTTTCGGCATCCTCTACAAACCCCCAGCTTTTTCACACCATTATTTAATGGTCCCACATTCTCAGTCTCTATTTTTTACACATTTATATACTTAAAAAAACATCTTGGGGTTGGACTTGCTTTGTTCGGCAATCGTGTTTCATTTTCTGGTAGTTTTGCTAGTTTAAGCTTGTCTTGCACTCTTTATTACAACTTTTGAAGTCCCTGTAAGACTGTTTCTGTGCCTTCTGCTTTCAATAATTTTTTTAAAACCTTTTCTTTTTTTTCCATTTCCCTTTTTACTGAGCATTAAGCCATGCAGAGTGGGAGACTAATTTTTTTACATCTTGTTCTAAGGTACCGATTTGGAAATGCATTATGTTTAAGTATCCCTTAAAAGTGGTCCACGTCTGCTCAGTTATCTTTACCAGCAGAAACAGTTCCCCAGTCTATGAGCAGGAGCGATTCTTTTAAAAGCATAAAATTAGCTTTCCTAAAGTTAAAAGTTTTTGTTAAGCAGTGCAACTTTAGTTTTCTGCAACTATATTAAATGACACTATATCATGGTCACTATTCACTAAGTTCCCAAACTCATTCTCCAAAATGAGCTCTGGGTTATTAGATATCACCAGATCCAACAACGCATTCTTTTCTAGTAGGAACTTCTACCATCGTGAAAGAAAATGCTCATATAGGAAATTTAAAGAACTTATACCTGTTGAAGTGCTGGCGAGTTCCATTACTCCAATCTATTTAAGGGTAGGTTAAATCCCCCATAACCAGTAACATGCCCACATACCAGCGCCGTTCGCCAACTGCATATGGAGAGCCATTTCCACCTCTTCCGGCATTTGGCGGCTTTATAAACAACACTCCAACAATAATTCTACTACTTCTGCTTCCTGGCACAGTTCCCACCATATAGTTTCAGCGCATCGTTTGCTCCCCCATCTATGTTCCATCTTTTAAATTTGGTCTCAATTCCTGTTTAACTACATTAAACTCCTCCTCCTTTCTATAAACTCGGTCATGTCTAAATAAAGGAGTACCCTTCAATATTACGTCCAGTCGTAGTTGAATCATTAAGCCATGATTCTGCTATACCAAATTACATCATTACTTCCTGTTTTAACGCCATATTATTCAAGTTCGCCGGTTTTTCCAGCCAGACTCCTTGCATTTGTAAACATACATTTGATTATCAATTGAATTTACTTCCATATCATGGTCGTCATGCCTCCTTATCCTCTATGCTCCCCCTCCCCTTTCCTCCCTCCGTTGTGTTTACTAGACCCACGATCCACTAACTCGCTATTCTACCCACTGTGTAGTTAAACATTCCCTACCCCCCCATAACCAGTTTAAAATCTCCTCCAACCCCCTAGCCATCTTCCCCCCAAACAGAGATGCACCACCCGACCATGAGTGCAATCCGTCAATAATAAAGAGCCTGTAGCCAACAGAAAAGTCAGCCCAGTTCTCTAAAAACCCAAACCTCATCTCCTTACACCATCTCTCTCGCACAGATTTATACTCCTGAGTCTCCCGTTGTCACTCCCTAGCGTGCACGTGGCTGCTGCGGTAGTATTTGATAATCACTAACCTGGAGGTCCTTGCTTTTAAATTGGCCCCTAATTCTCGGAAATCATTTTTAAGGACCTCCACCTCCACCTCTAACTTTGTCATTGCACCAATGTGAACCAAAGACCGCCGGGGCACTCACCACATGCGCCACACCCAATAATCTGTCTACAACGATCCACCACAAGTCGAACCCTTAGCACCAGGCAGACAACACACTGTTCGGTCTGCAAGCAGGTCCTGCGACAGATACCCTATCTACCCTTTAATAATTGATATCTACCACTACCCACCTGTCGTCCTCCTAGCCCCCAGTTCTCCCTCTCCGTTGTATTGGAGATGGCCGTCACTGGGTGTCAAGGGAAAGGCCCGCTCCAACAGCGCTGCTTCCGAGCCATCGTCCTCCACATCTTCACCTAAATGGCAAATCTGTTGGGATCGACCAGCTCTAGGGAATGAGCCAGACCACCCTATACCTGTGCTCCGTCCGATTATCTCCCTGGTGACTCCTTACAAATCTACTCCGTCCTTTATTCCACTTATCTGGTCACCATCCTCACCCACCGTTTACTGGCCCCTGCGCTAGCGGTACCTGCATTCCCCAGTGTTTGCCAAGTCTGCAATGCTGCAAAGTTTACCCCTTAGACTCTGTACCTCAAGATTCAAAATGGGCAGACCCAGCCTCACAACTGACACAGACATAGGTCCTGGGCGGCTGCTCCAAGATCCCATACATGCGGCAGGTATCACATTGCGCTTGGCGCACCCAACAAAACTGTCCATATAACCTAAACAGCAATACACAGCAGAGACACTGCAGAGACACAGAGATCCGTGATTATAAAGGAATCGGTTCAGTAAGAATCACATTAGTAAAGAGCCGGTTTATAAGGAATCGGAATCAGTAAAGAATTGCCGATAGTTAGTAAAGAGATCCGTGATTATAAAGGAATCGCTTCAGTAAAGAAATCGCAATGAGTAAAGATCCGTGTGATTATAAGGAATCGCTTCTGTAAAGAATCGCATGAGTAAAAGATCCGTTGTTATAGATAAAGGAATCGTCAGTAAGAATTGGAAATTTAATATATCGATATAAGGGACGCATTCAGAAGCATTTACAGGATCCTTGGTTTGAGCAAGGAATGTCGTGATTCATAACAAATTGGCTATATAATAAAGATCGGTGTATATATAACGGAAAATCGTTCAGTAAAGAATGCCGATTAATACCAAGATCGTTGTTATTATAAAGGAATGACGGAGTTCACAAATATCGTATTAATTAAAGAATCGCGGTTTATAAAGGAACGGATTCTGATACAAGCATCGTGATTAATAAAGAATCGTTGTTTTTATAAAGGAACGGATTCACTATAACACTCGTTGATTATAAAAGATCCTGTATTATAACAAGAAATCCGAGACTAGTCAGGTTAAGAAGCTCATTACCATAAAGATGTCGAATTAAAGAGTCATGATTAAGACCTTTAAATCAGTCTGTAAAAGCCATTCGAAATCGTTGTAATCTTCAATCTCGTGTTTATAGAACGAATCAGTAGACTCGTATAAAGATCCTATTGAATAAAGGAATCGCTCAGTTACAGAATCTCATAATAAAGATCCGTGGATTATAAAGGAATCGGCTCTTAATGACGCATTTAGTAAAGATCCCGTGTTATTTAAGAAGGACATCTAGATCATAGTCACAGGGGTGTATAACGGAATCGGCTAATACATGCTAAAGAAAACTCTGTGATTAAAAAGTAAATCGCTTCTGTAATCGATTATAGCCGTTTTATAAAGAATCGGATTCAGTAAAAAGATCGGATCATTAATAAAGATCTCGTGTTTACGAAATTTGAGCTTCAGTAGAATCGCTATCTAGTAAAGATCTTACAATACGATTATAAGATCAATTTAAGATCTATAAAGGAATCGCTTATTGCTGCATTAGTAAAGATCCGTTATATAAAGGAATTGCCCTTCAGTAAAGAATCACACTTAGTAAAAAGGCGTGTGTTGGTTATAAAGGAATCGCTTCAATAAAGAATCGCTTAATAAAATTCTGTGATTAAAAAGGAATCGCTTTAGTAAAGAATCGCATAGAGTAAAGAGCCAGTGTTTATAAAGAAAACGATCAGTAAAGAATCACATTAATAAAGAACGTGTTTATAAAGGAATTGCTTCAGTAAAAGAATACGCATTAGTAAAGATCCGTTGTTGTATAAAAATATCGGATTCAGTAAAGAATCGATAGTAGAATTGTAAAGATCCGGGATTATAAGGAATCGACTTCAGTAAAGATTGCATTAGTAAGATCCGGGTTTATAAAGGGAATCGGATTCAGTAAAGAATCGCATTAGTAAAGATCCGTGTTTATAAAGGAATCGGATTCAGTAAAGAATCGTATTAATAAAAGATCTGTGTTTATAAAAGGAATCGTATTTAGTAAAGAAACGCATTAGTAAAGATCCTTGATTATAAAGAATGCTTCAGTAAAGAATCGCATTAGTAATGATCCGTGTTTATAAAGGAATCGCTTATGTAAAGAATCGCATGAGTAAAGATCTGTGTTTATAAAGGAATTGGATTCAGTATAGAATCGCATCAGTAAAGATCCGTGATTATAAAGGAATCTCTTCAGTAAAGACGAATCGCATTAGTAATGATCCGTTGTTTATAAAGGAATCGCTTTTTAAACGAATCGCATGAGTAGTAAAGATCCGTGTTTATAAAGGAATCGGATTCAGTATAAAATGCAATCAGTAAAGATCCGTGTTTATAAGGAATCGCTCAGTAAAGAATCGCATAAGTAAAGATCGTGCTTATAAAGGAATCGGATCAGTAAAGATCGTTATTAATAAAGATCTATGTTTATAAAGGAATCGGATCAGTAAAGAATCGCATTAGTAAAGATTTGTGATTATAAAGGAATCTCTTCAGTTAAGAATCGCATTAGTAAAGATCCGTGATAATAAAGGAATCGCTTCAGTATAGAATGCACATTAGTATATGATCCATGTTTATAAGGAATCGCTTCTGTAAAGAATGCATCAGTAAAGATCTGTGTTATAAACGAATCAGATTCAGTATAGAATCGCATCAGTAATAGAGATCCGTGTTTATAAAGGAATCGCTTCGTAAAGAATCGCATTAGTAAAGATCCGTGTTTAACAGGAATCGGATTCAGTAAAGAATCGTATTATAAAGATCCGTTGTTATAAAGAATCGGGTTCAGTAAAGAATGTATTAATAAAGATCCGTTGTGTTTATAAAGCAATCGGATTCAGTAAGAAGACGTAATTAATAAAGATCTGTGTTTAAAGGAATCGGATTCAGTTAAAGAATCGCATTTAGTAAAGATCCGCTATTATAAAGGAATCTCTTCAGTTAAGAATCGCATTCATAAAGATCCTGTGATTATAAGGAATCGCTTCATCGCATTAGTAAAGATGCGTGTTTATAAAGGAATCGCTTCTGTAAAGAACGCATTAGTAAAGATCTGTGATTATAAAGTAATTGCTTCAGATCTGTGTTTATAAAAGAATCGGATTCAGTAAAGAATCGTTATTAGTAAAGATCCTTGATTATAAAGTAATCGCGTCAGTAAAGAATCTCATTAAAGATCCGTGATTATAAAGGAATCGCTTCATTGCATTAGTAAAGATCCGTTATAAAAAAGAATCGCTTTAGTAAAGAATCGCATAGTATAAAGAGCCGGTTTATAAAGAAACCGATCAGTAAAGAATCGCATTAATATAAGAACGTGTTTTAAAGGAAATTGCTTCAGTAAAGAATCGCATTAGTAAGATCCGTGTTTATAAAAATATCGGATTCAGTAAAGAATCGAATTAGTAAAGATCCGTGATTTAAAGGAATCGTTCAGTAAAGAATTGACATTAGTAAAGATCGGGTTTATAAAGGAATCGGATCAGTAAAGAATCGATTAGTAAAAGATCCGTGTTTATAAAGGAACGGATCAGAAAGAATCGTATTAATAAAGATCGTGTTTATAAAGGAATGTATTAGTTAAAGAAACGCATTAGTAAAGATCCATGATTATAAGGAATCGCTTCAGTAAAGAATCGCATTAGTAAAGATCCGTGTTTTAAAGGAATCGCTTATGTAAGAATCGCAGTGAGTAAAGATCGTGTTTATAAAGGAATTGGATTCAGTATAGAATCGCATCAGTAAAAATCCATGATTATAAAGGAACTACTTCAGTAAAGAATCGCATTAGTAATGATCCGTGTTTATAAGGAATCGCTTTTGTAAAAGCAGATGAGTAAAGATCCGGTTTATAAAGGAATCGCTTCAGTAAAGAATCGATAAGTAAAGATCCGTGCTTAAAAGGAATCGGATTCAGTAAAGAATCGTATTAATAAAGATCTATGTTTATAAAGGAATCGGATTCAGTATAGAATCGATCAGTAAAGATCCGTGTTTATAAAGGAATCGCTTCAGTAAAGATCAGCATTAGTAAAGATCCGGTTATAAAGGAATCGGATTCAGTAAAGATCGTATTAATAAAGATCCGTGTTTATAAAGGAATCGGATTCAGTAAAGAATCGTATAATAAAGATCCGTGTTATAAAGGAACGGATTCAGTAAAGAATCGAGATTAAAAAGATCCTGTTTATAAAGGGAATCGGATTAGTAAAAGAATCGCATTAGTAAGATCTGCTATTATAAGGAATCTCTTTCAGTTAAGAATCGCATTCATAAAGATCCGTGATTATAAAGGAGAATCGCTTCATCGCATTAGTAAAGATCCGTTGTTATAAAGGAATCGGCTTGTAAAGAATCGCATTAGTAAAGATCTGTGATTATAAAGTAATTGCTTCAGATCCGTGTTTATTAAAAGAATCGGATCAGTAAAGAATCGTATAGTAAAGATCTTGATTATAAAGTAATCGCTTCAGTAAAGAATCTCATTAATAAAGATCCGTGATTATAGAAGGAATCACTTCATTGCATTAGTAAAGATCCGTTATTATAAAGGAATGCCTTCAGTAAAGAATCACATTAGTATAAAAAGGCGTGTTTATAAAGGAATCGCTTCAATAAAGAACGCTTTAAAAAATCTGTGATTAAAAAGGAATCGCTTTAGAAAGAATCGCATGTAGTAAAAACCGTGTTTATAAAGGAATGCCTTCAGTAAAGAATCGCCATAGTAAAGATCCGTGTTTATAAAAATATCGGATTCAGTAAAGAATCGAATTAGTAAAGATCCGTGATTATAAAGGAATCGCTTCAGTAAAGAATTGCATTAGTAAAGATCCGGGTGTTATAAAGGAATCGGATTCAGTAAAGAATCGCATTAGTAAAGATCCGTGTTTATAAAGGAATCGGATTCAGTAAGAATCGTATTAATAAAGATCTGTGTTTATAAAGGAATCGTATTTAGTAAAGAAACGCATTAGTAAAGATCCATGACTATAAAGGAATCGCTCAGTAAAGAATCGCAATAGTAATGATCCGTTGTTTATAAAGGAATCGCTTATGTAAAGAATCGCATGAGTAAAGATCCGTGTGTATAAAGTAATTGGATTCAGTATAAAATTGCATCAGTAAAGATCCGTGATTATAAAGGAATCTCTTCAGTAAAGAATCGAATAGTAATTGATCCGGTGTTATAAAGGAACGCTTTTTGTAAAGAATGCATGAGTAAAGATCCGTGTTTATAAAGGAAATCGGATCAGTATAAAATCGCACAGTAAAGATCCGTGTTTATAAAGGAATCGCTTCAGTAAAGAATCGCATAAGTAAAAGATCCGTGCTTTATAAAGGAATCGGATTCAGTAAAGAATCGTATTAATAAAGATCTATGTTTATAAAGGAATCGGATTCAGTAAAGATCGCATGGATAAAGATTTGTGATTATAAGGAATCTCTTCAGTTAAGAATCGCATTAGTAAAGATCCGTGATTATAAAGGAATCGCGTTCAGTTATAGAATTGCATTAGTAATGATCATGTTATAAGGAATCGCTTCTGTAAAGAATCGAATGAGTAAAGATCTGTGTTTATAAAAGAATCAGATTCAGTAAGAATCGCATCAGTAAAGATCCGTGTGTTATAAAGGAATCGCTTCAGTAAAGTTAAGCATTGTAAAGATCCGTGTTTATAAAGGAATCGGATTCTAGTAAAGAATCGATTAATAAAGATCTGTGTTATAAAGGAATCGGATTCAGTAAAGAATCGTATAATAAAGATCGTGTTTATAAAGGAATCGGATTATCAGAAAGATCGTATAATAAAGATCTGTGTTTATAAAGGAATCGGATTCAGTAAGAATCGCAATTAGTAAAGATCCGCCTATTATAAAGGAATCTCTTCAGTTAAGAATAGCATTCATAAAGATCCGTGTGATAAAAGGAATCGTTCATCGCATTAGTAAAGATCCGTGTTTATAAAGGAATCGCTTCTGTAAAGAATCGCATTAGTAAAGATCTGTGATTATAAAGTAATTGCTTCAGATCCGTGTTATAAAGGAATCGTATTCAGTAAAGAATCGCATTAGTAAAAAATCGTGTTTTAAAGGAATCGGATTCAGTAAAGAATCGATTAGTAAAAAGGCGTCGTGTTATAAAGGAATCGCTGTCAGTAAAGAATCTCATTAGTAAAGAACCAGGTGTATAAAGGAATCGCTTTGTAAAGAATTGCATAGCAAAGTCCGTGTTTATAAAGGAATTGCTTCAGTAAAGAATCGCATTAGTAAAGATCCATGTTTATAAAGGAATCGGTATTCAGTAAAGAATCGCATTAGTAAAAAATCTGTGTTATAAGGAATCGGATTCAGTAAAGAATCGCATAGTAAAAAGGCGTGTTTACAAAGGAATCGGGTTCAGTAAAGAATCGCATTAATAAAGATCCGTGATTAAAAAATAATCGTTTTAGTGAAGAATCGCATTAGTAAAGAGCAGTGTTTATAAAGAAGTCGCTTCAGTAAAGAATAGCATTAGAAAGAACCGTGTTTATAAAGCAATCGGATTCAGTAAAGATCGTATTAATAAAGATCCGTGTTTATAAAGGAATCGGATTCAGTAAAGAATCGTAATTAATAAAGATCCGTGTTATAAAGGAATCGGATTCAGTAAAGAATCGTATTAATAAAGATCTGTGTTTATAAAGGAATCGGATTCAGTAAAGAATCGCATAGTAAAGATCCGCTATATATTGGAATCTCTTCAGTTAAGAATAGCATTCATAAAGATCCGTGATTATAAAGGAATCGCTTCAGCATTAGTAAAGATCCGTTGTTTATAAAGGAATCGCTTCTGTAAAGATCGCATTAGTAAAGATCTGTGATTATAAAGTAATTGCTTCAGATCCGTGTTTATAAGGAATCGTATTCAGTAAAGAATCGCACATTAGTAAAACTCTGTGTTATAAAGGAATCGGATTCAGTAAAGAATCGCATTAGTTAAAAAGGCGTGTTTACAAGGAATCGGTTCAGTAAAGAATCGCATTAATAAAGATCCTGATTAAAAAATAATCGTTTAGTGAAGATCGCATTAGTAAAGAGCAGTGTTTATAAAGGAAGTCGCTTCAGTAAAGAATCGCATTAGTAAAGAACCGTGTTTATAAAGGAATTGCTTCAGTATCAAAGAATCGCATTAGTAAAGCATCCTGTGTTTATTAAAGGAAGCGCATTTTAGGAAAGAATCGCATTAGTTAAAGAGCCGTGGTTTATAAACAAAACCAATGTCAGTAAAAGAATCGCATTAATAAAGAACCGTGTTTATAAAGGAATTGCTCAGTTAAAGAATCGCATTAGTAAAGATCCGTGTTATAAAAGGCATCGTATTCAGTAAAGAATCGCATAGTAAAATATCTTGTTTATAAAGGAAATCGATTCAGTAAAGAATCGCATTAGTAAAAAGGCGTTATTATAAAGGAATCGCTTCAGTAAAGAATCGCATTAGTAAAGAACCGTGTTTATAAAGGAATCGCTTTAGTAAAGAATTGCATTAGTAAGATCCGTTTTTTATATAGGAATGCTCAGTAAAGAATCGATTAGTAAATCCATGTTTATAAAGGAATAGTATTGCAGTAAAGAATCGATTAGTAAAAAGGCGTTGTTTATAAAGGAATCGCTTCAGTAAAGAATCGCATTAGTAAAGAACCTGTTTATAAAGGGAATTGCTTCAGTAAAGAATGCGTAGGTAAAGATCCATGTTTATAAAGGAATCGTATTCAGTAAAGAATCGCATTAGTAAAGATCTGTGTTTATAAAGGAATTGGATTCAGTAAAGAATCGAATTAGTAAAAAGGCGGTTTATAAAGGAATCGCTTCAGTAAAGAATCACATTAAAAAGATCCGTGATTAAAAAAGTTAATCGCTTTAGTGAAGAATCGCATTAGTAAAGAGCCGTGTTATAAAGAAATCGCTTCATTAAGAACGCATAGTATAAGAACCGTTTTATAAAGGAATTGCTTCAGTAAGAATCGCATTAGTAACGCTCGTGTTTATAAAGGAATCGCTTTAGTAAGAGATTGCATTAGGAAAGAGCCTTGTTAATAAAGGAATGCTTCAGTAAAGATCACATTAATAAAGAACCGTCTTTATAAAGGAATAGCTTCAGTAAAGAACCGCATTAATAAAGAACGTGTTTATAAAGGAATGCTTCAGTAAAGAATCGCATTAATAAAGAACCGTGTTTATAAAGGACTCGGCGCTTAGTAAAGAATCACATTAATAAAGATCTGTGTTTATAGAAGGAATCGCTTAGCAAAGAATCCATTGGTAAAGAGTCGTGTTTATAAAGGAATTGCTTTAAATAGAAACTCATTGTAAAGAGCCATGTTTATAAAGGAAAACACTTCAGTAAGAACGCATAAATAAAGAGCCGTGTTTAAAAGGAATCGCTTCAGTAAAGAATCACATGGATTCATATTTGTAGTTCCGTGTTTTATTCACTTTTCAATCAGCAGATGATTCATTTATCTAACAAGTTGATTGAAATATGAAATGATCAAGCTCAATTAGTCCATTGGAATAAAACTTTGTCACGCAAATTATTTTCTGGAAACCTAGAAAGTAAAAATACACTGGTATATTTACATGTTAAAACATTGTACATTTTTAAACGTTTCTTGGTAGGTAACCATGTATTTCACACCTTGGCCTACTAAGGCACACCAGTGTTTCTTTTAACACAGCATGAGAAACAATAAAGTAGTAAAGGGGAACTGGTGGTTCCATAACATTTACTAATTGAAAACAGTCCTCTCAAACTTTCAATAAGCATAGGATGAGTATCTTCTTTGTTGTCAATCTAAAGTTATAGGTTGTAAAGTCTCTCTTCCTACTTGCTCTTTCTCTGTGGCAGATATGGTATGTGTATAAGTGGTAACCCCCCCAAAAAATATTAAAAGTTATAGGAGTGTAACCTAATAATTATAGAATGCATTGAAGAACTGTGAATGAAAAATACCAGTTTTCTCAGTATAGATATCTTTAAAGGCTATGTCCACCCTGAAAAAATTTTTAATATATGGTCCCCCTGGGCTCCCAGCCCAACCGCTATAATTTTTTTTTAGAAAGACACCCAAACTCTACTTACCTCCCCTCGATCCTCCGCCGCGCTCCCGGCCCTATGCTTGCAAGGGAAATGCAAGCAGAGGGGCGGGACCGGAAGCCGGTCTGTTGATGGCTGAGCGGCAGCCAATCACAGACGCGGCTGCCGGCAGTCACTTCGCCGGAGGAAGAGGAGAGGTAAGTAAGAGTTTGGGGAGCTTTCTAAAAAAAAAAATATGCGGTTGGGGCTGGGAGACATGGGGGGAGCACAATATTAAAGGGGGATTTGAGCTAGGGGAGGGATAGTAGAACGGAGGGAGAGGGAGGGAGAGGGAGGGAGAGGGAGGGGGAGAGGGCTGCAGTACGCATGGCCAAAAAATTACCTGAGGCCAGCTAGAGGCAGTGTCCTATATGGACTTGCTAGCTCCTGGTAGTAATTTTTTGGGACTTTGGGGGGGGGACTACAGGAAGAACCCTATGGATGGAGCTGGATGAGGTAAGGATTAAACTACACTACATGGTGGGGGCCAGTAGTTGGGGGGATTATAGTTTTGGGGGTGGACATGCCTCTTAACATCAGATTTAAGAGTAGGTAGAGTTACCCACATCTACCAAAAACACACAGAAAAAAAGATGCTGTGGATTGAGCAGGGCACACCTGACTAGAGTAATGATTAGAATAATCAATTAGACCATATACAATGATTAATGCAATTAAAAGGCATTTTATGTTTGTGCAAAGATAGCCAACCCCGAAGGGCAATAATAAATTGCAAAGAAATAACAATTAAAAATACTTCCTGTGCTCATTCCTGGTTACATATGTGCATAATTATATGACTATACCGGTATACCCATTCATTCACACCCTGTTAACTACCAAGATAAAGCACAGCAGTGTTACTTATAGCAGAGAATCATATAAATACAATGACCATATATATCATATGGAACTAATAGCAGTAATGTCCCATCAAAAGTAATAAATATCATAATAGTACAATGTTACAAATACATATTAAGACCCCTGCTAAACGACCAAAAATAGGCTAAACAATACATAAATAGGCTAAACAGGTGGAGGCAAATAGGCAGATCCCAGGCTAAAATGATAGAGAATGGAAATACTTAGCCCAATAAATGACCAGACAGGAGCACAGGAGCAGTTAAAATCAGTACAAAATAGGACGCGTTTCGTCCGATCCCGGACTTTCTCAACAGAGGAAGCCTATTTATGTATGTTTAGCCTTATTTGGTCGTTAGCAGGGGTCTTAATATATTTGTAACATTGTACTATTATGATATTTATTACTGTTGATGGGGCATTACTGCTATTAGTTCAATATGATATATATGGTCATTGTATTTATATGAGATTCTCTGCCTATAAGTAACACTGTGCTTTATCTTTGGTAGCTAACAGGTGTGTGAATGACATGAGTGAATGGGTTTTTATACCGGTATATCATAACGATTATGTACATATGTAACCAGGAATAGCACAGGAGTGTTTTTAATTGTTATTTCTTTGCACTTTATTATTGCCCTTCGGGGTTGGCTATCTGGCACAAAACAAATAAAAAATGCCTTAATTGCATTAATCATTGATATGGTCTAATTGATTATTCTAATCATCGTTACTCTAGTCAGGTGTGCCCTGCTCAATCCACAGCTTTTGTTTTCTATGTGTTTTGCTGCTTACTTATTGTGGAAGGAGCACCACGGCTTCATTGGGGATATAGTTTACCCCTGGTTCTGCAGTAGTGGGGCTATACACAGTCTTTTTTGATATTACTCACAAAATCTAGCACAGCATGGATAAATAGATCAATGTAAATTAAGGTGGGGTTGGGTCCATTTTTTCACTGGTCTGACTCCTTTACTGTAGTCATCAGGAGATATGCAGTCAAGTCATGTTACCACTATTGAATTCTTCACATGTGGTAGGTCAACAGCAAAGAGGTCCAGTCCAGACTATTTACAAACAAAACACAAAGTGATAATACAGGTTTTATTATTGCAATTAATCTTCCAACCACCACTATGGCTTTTCTAATATGTGTAAGGAAATAGTTCATCTTATAAAGCAAAGAATGATACATGAACTGCAAATGTATAAAATCAGTCCCAATTAGCCATTAGTACATTTAATAGCTGTTTTAAATTAACAAAAACTGGCGAGTTGTCAGCAGTTCGAATTTACTAAAAATCCAAAATCCAGTTTGAACCCACTTGAAGCAAAAGTTTTCACCCTCTTTTTAACCACAACCTAACAAAGTTGTTCCAGAGGAAGGCAAAAAAACTCCAGCTAAAAAGGATGCAATCGGGAAAGTATCCATAGATCAACCAGAACTGCAGGTAGTATGTAAATACCAGTAATTCTCAATATGTTTAGTTTTAGAAAATTATAGCCCCCCTTTAGGAAGGGCATGTCCACCCGCAAAATGAACTTTTCTCATAATGTCGAGATTGAGGCTGCCTACCTGGAAACGCTATGTTCGTTTTATCCAAAAACGATTGGGATCAAAAGTTCTGACTCTCTGTAAATCTGCAGCCTAGGCGTCTCTGTGTCATGC
Organism: Hymenochirus boettgeri; assembly: GCA_019447015.1. Classification (NCBI taxonomy): domain Eukaryota; kingdom Metazoa; phylum Chordata; class Amphibia; order Anura; family Pipidae; genus Hymenochirus; species Hymenochirus boettgeri. The sequence continues at coordinate 157,082,172 of CM033475.1, forward strand.
AGCTGTCAAGTCGCGTGACGCAATTCATGCTGTACAAGTCTACCGCTTGTACCGGCCGCGCCCTGGATTATCATACTTCGCTCTGCCCACAGTTATAGTCAAGCCGCACACAACAACAAATACAATGGCTACCCGCGAGTGTGCAGTCTTAGCATTTAGCACTCGCGGGGTAGTGTTTCTTCCGATACATCGTCCGTATAACCTTATATTAAAAAATATGGCGATTAGATACAGAGCTGCATCCTGTTCAGACAGGATCGTGAATCGCATTGCGCGTTTGGCTGTCTGGTTACAAATGGTATCTACACGTTACCGGATTGGTGGAGGCAGCAGAGGATATTCTTATTGCTGCCATTGGCCTATTCAGTGTAAGCATTAGAGATCCAAATCTCGTTTTTTTTACAGAGGCGCGTCACTGAAAGGGAGGGGGGAGCGGATGCTTCGCGGTTTGACGAGGTGCACTCAATGCGCAGGACAAAATTCTCTGGAGGCAGAGGAGGGGGAAGATACAAAATAGGCTATCTAAGCCTCGTAGTGTCCATTTTTTATAACTTCTATGCAGCCCACAAGGAATTCAGAGGCAAGGTGGGCAGTTATGGTTAAATTTTTAGTTTTGGGGGTTTTGGACTGCCCTTCTTTAAAGCAAGTCAGTGAACTTGCCATTATCACATCTGTGGAAGACAGTTCCACATTTTACCGTACTCACTGTAAAGAAACCTTTCCTAAACCTGAAGATGAAACTTATTTTCTTCCAATCTTAAAGGATGCCATGTTTCTCTAATATGATTAATCAGTAAACAATGCACCAGAGAGTTTATTGTATGGCCCATTAATATATTTGTAATAAATGATCACATCCCATGCAAACGTCACTTCTCCAATGTAAACAGCCCTAACTTGTCTAATCTGCCGCTATTCAAGCCCCTCCATTCCCTTTATTAATTTAGTTGCCTTTCTTGGAACTGCTTCCATTCCAAGAGTCCCTTTTGTATAGGGATTCCAAAACTGCAACCGCATATTCCTAATGGGCCTTACCAGTGGGAGAATAATATATTTTTTTCTTGAATCTATTCTCCTCATTATGTAAGATACTATCTTGCTAGCTCTAGCTGTTGCTGTCTGGATTGTTTGCTAAAGCTAAAGGTTTGTACACACGCGCAAACGCAGTTGATGACCCACAACGCACAATGTGTACAAACGGCCGTTTGTCTGATAATTGACCTGTGTAGTCTATTATCTACCAGAAACCCCCAAATCTTTTTTTCCATTAGAGATGTCACTTAACGCAGAGTTATTTATGGTGGGATGGCACAAGGATTGTTAAACCCCAAATGTCATCACCTTACATTTACAGCACAACACTGAATGCATCTGCCATTCTGCTGCCTATTTTGATAATCTATCTAGGTCTGCTTGACCAGCATTGCACATCATTTAAGTTTCCAAAGTTCAGCATGTTTAGTGTTGTTCATCTGGCAGTTTCGAAAACATAATGCACTTTCTATGTGCTCTAAAACTGTATATTGACTTTTAAAAGAACAAGCTTGCATAAATCTCTATAAAGTGGATATTTATAAAATATAGTTATGGTTGCAAGTTGACACAAAGGGGAGCACATGCAATTTGCATAAAAAATGTAATTGCATGCATTCCAAAAATAGATCGCAATGCAGTGCTGCACATACATGGCCGCTGTGCTGCATTCCTACGTGAAAACGAATCCTAAAAACGTGTGATTGGAAGCGCGTGGTGTGGCTAGCTTTAAGGTGCTTGTTTGGGTATCCAGATTAAAAAATAAAAACTCCAAACAATTACTGTAAAATCAATAATTATGCCATGTATTCACATACGTGATTGTGATACAATAAATATACTTTTAAGGAATCCCTCTTGATTTTACATATGCATTATTGTATGTTTTTGCTTGACAATAGTGACTTATTAGTTATAATATGTCTACATTTAGGGGGTAGAGGGGCCACCTACTGATCTCTAAGGCATCCTTTTTCTCCTCACACTTTTTACTCGCCCTGTAAGTGGTTTATGTCATTAGTTAAAGGGAATAGTTCACACAAAAGTGAAACCAGGTTTCTTAAGCGGTTACATTGAAGACCAGGAGGTAAAATCCGTAAGATTGACCCGGATCCAGGATGGAAGGTGAGCATATTAACTCCACACCCTGCTTCCGGGTTAGTCTCTATTAGCACACATGCCCGATAATGGTTCTATAGAAACTAAACCCGGAGGGTTGCCAATTTTTACATGAGCCGCGGTGATCGTGCACGAGGGTAAATGTGGATCCTGGTCAAGGAATGAAGACAGAAGGTATAGGTCCTTTACCTTCGGTCTTCAATCAGTGCTTTCAAGGAACAGTTCATTTTTTTTTGTGAAACTATTTCCTTTAAATGGTATTTGGGCGTAGTAAAGATTTTATGAAGACCCTGACACATATTCTGCAGCGTATTATATTCGTGCGCAAAAATTACCTCAAACATTCCCCATTTAAAATGTACATTTAAAAAACAACATGGAGCAGAGCTGATATAGCACAGCTCTGGGTAATGCATTTCTTCATACCTTATTATAGGGGAATGTCAACGTGTATTGTACAAAACTACTTTTTGAGAAACCTGTTTGTAACCAGTGTATTGTTTACCTCAACCTTTTAAAGGGCATGTCCACCTCGTTGTTATTTACAATATAAATCATAAATTAAATGATCGCTAACCGATCTCGAAATATAAAAAGCATACCGCACCTTTATAACTATGGCCCCAGAAGTGTGAACTAACTATTCAAGGGGGTAATGTTGGAAGGTGTGCATTTAAAGGATACAGTATGTTCACTCAAAAAGAGGGTAAAGGAGCTATATCTTCATTCTGCAATTAATGCATCAGCAGCCGGGAATAAAGCATACAACTTACCTGTGAGTGAGTTCCACCACAATAATTACCACTATTCTCTCCGTTTGATTTATTAACTAATTTTTTTAACTTTCGATTTTTTTCTTTTAAATAATTCACAATAACAAGAAATGGCTACAAAAACCCACATACTCCTAATCACCAGGGTTACTAAAAAGAAAAACATGTAGTAGGCATCCAGATATTGTTTAGTGATCCATCCGCAGAGGGTCTCTCAGATGCTCCCCTCTCCTTACCAAAATGATGAGGTATGTACCTTGCATCGGTATCTATTATCGACAGATAGGTGAGATTGCTTATTCCCCACCTCCTGTTAATAATAAATGCCCAGATAAACTTACTACGACAATCCACTCACATCTTCTCACCAGCTGATGAGAATGCTGTTTGAGTTGCACTCCTCCTTCTTATATAGGTGCACATGCACAAAAGTAGGAGCATGGTCAAGAAGCAGAGCATCTGGTGGTTAAAAAAGCTGCAAAACTGGTAGTTACCTGCGTAACTCGGGTGTCTATTATTAACTACTTTCAAGAAGAGCTGTTGTAAATACAAATTGTTGCCACGAACATAAAGGTTACCTTTATACAGGTAAAAACAAAAACCAAGATTCAGATGTTTGCTGCTAGAGAAATGGATACATGTAGCATTTTCTAGTAGAGACTGTCGGGGAACAGCTCGAGTAAACCTTTAGCGAACGGACAACCTGACATTGTCTGAAAGTAGCCTAAAATTTTGCACACTATTATTGTTGGAGGCTGGAGTGTACAACAAATGTCTAAACACCATACGTAGTGATGGCTCTAATTGCGTTGTTTAATATCTGTTCAGCTGGATGATGTGGACAGAAGTCTCCACATATAGTACATTGATTGATGCTGGAGGAAGCAGACTGTCTTGGAATTTGTGGCTGCTTTAGTCAAAAATAATCTGATGTGTATATAAGGCTACTATATCTAATATGTGTGTACATAGCCTCAACCAGAACATCATTGTTGCAGTCAATATTTTTAATTAAGTCATTGATGGGGGGGTGTTAAAGTATAAATCAGCCCTAAAAACTTGCTGGGTTTATAAAGCTAAAAGAAAAAAAATTATAATTATATATATATATATATATATATATAATCTATATTAATATATGCAAAACTGGTGCCTTCAGTTACAAATTAACCGTGTAGAGTATTTTAGGTGTACACATAATTGTACGCATTGAAAAAACATGATGGAGATAGTGATACCCAAGAATTCCTAGCCACAGGACACATTCCTTTGTTCGTGGATTTTAGAATCTTACATATTTCCCCTTTCTAAAAGCTGTTTAGTGTGAATGTGAGTGAAGTAAAACATTAACATGTTTCATTTTATTAGATGTAGGAAATCGTGGTTTTCATTAAGAGCATTGCCTATTTCAAGTTTAAACAAAAATATTGGTAAAAGGGCAAGAACAACATTCCTATTCCAGTCAGTAATAATAAAGGAAAAAAAATCCATTACAACATACAAATCACTGATATCCAACAAGTAAATACAATTTCTCAATAAACCATTTTAATCTGGTGGTTGAATTAATTTATTATTATTGCAGTTTATTAGTTGACTACTTGGTCTTTAAATTGAAATATTCCAAAATAATCAAAAGTGGGAATGTCCTTTATGTAAAGACTCCTGAGAGACACAAGTTTGATGCAATTTAAGTCAAAGATTCAAGTTTCATAGCATTTTTAGTCAATACCTACAACGTGTGTCTGGCAAACAAAAGAAAACATAATTCTTTAAACAATCACAACAAGTATCTGCATATTTTGGATTAACTAATAGTACATTTCTGGATGAGCTTAGTTTAAAGATGGAAACAAACAATCTAAATCACACCTACCTGAGAAATGGATATCAGAAAGATGGAAACACCATATTTACCCCTTTCACAGAGGTTTTCTGAAATGAAAATCCCAAGGCAGACAGTGTCAGTTCAAGCCACAAGGAACAAATATTGCACTTCACGGGCCTGGCCTGTACAAATGAAAAGTCTACAGTTACCCAGAATAATCTATCCATCCCTTGCCTTTAAGTAATCCTTTTAATGATCTGATTTTATCTTGTTCCACAGGGACAGAAAAAAAGGAAACCGCAAGAGTCTATGAAAGGCCACCAAGAGCTGTTGTAAAGGATTATATAAGAATATTTCTTTTTGTCTGAGGTCAAGCTTCATAAAAATATAACTCTAATGTCAGTAATCCTAATCTTAAACTGAAATCGAAATGTAAGCAAAATAAAACCTTAAATGAGCACAGTAAGAGTGATCTGAATTATACAAGCAAAATAAAAGTAATTGCATTTTCTAGTTGCCATCTTCTTACCCTGTACCCTTTGTTGAAGCATCTTTGCATTGTTCTACACTAAAGTGGGTGCAGAGTGTCAACGCAAGTTACATGAAGCTCATCCCTCATCGCTCCCTCTAAGAGTGCCACATGCCTGATTCCATTAGAGGAGAGATCAAAATGAGAGTCAAAAGTAGATACGGGATAAGGAGGGGTGATCGTCAGTCCACTGATGAGATTCTTTGACAACTCTGCAATTGTGTTGAAAAGAAAAACAGGAGGTAGGAGTACTACTGAGACATGAGGTGTGAAGCTATATAAAACTAAAGTTAATATGTTAGTGTGAGCAACTTTTGTACTAAAAGGGAATTATGATTATGTTACAGCATTTTAGTCATATATGTAGTTCATATATGTAGTTTATTAAAGGGAAACTGTGGTCTCCTTACACCTTAAAAAAAATCTGCAAATTTTCCTTTTAAAATGAGCCCTTAATTTCTTGCTCAGCCATGCTCAGTTAAAGGGACACTAAATACTTAAAAAATTACTTTGCCTCATCTTAATCTATAATTGAATACATGTAATTAGCACTTACTGATTTGTGTGTGTTGCTTAATGCCTTCAATCCAGCATCATTTGCCTTAAAGGGAACTATACTGAAAAAAAGACTTGCACTCATCTTAATCTATAATGAATCATGTAAGGTAGCACTTACTATGATTTGTGTGTGTTGCTACATGACTTCAATCCAGCACACATTTGTTTAGGAGCCAGTATCCCCCTCCTCTTTAACCACTCCCACTTCCGACCTGACTTTTCCCCACACAAATCAACTGTCAGCCTGAACACAGCATACAGCATTCTAACTGTCAAAACTCTGTCACATTCAGCTACAGTAAAACTGCTCACAAAAGAATAGTTTTGAAAGCAAGCAACTTGATTGACAGCGAAATATAAGAAATATTAGATTGGATATCTAAAGAAATAGGGGGACAGATTAACAAAAATATTATACAGTGGTGGTTGGGAAGAATTTAGTTTCCAGTTATGGTCAATTTAAAATACCTATTTATAGATATAGATGCCCTTTAAAACTAAATGTGGGGGGGAAACAGTAGTGCATGCACAGGCATAAAAGAATGACAGTTGAGAAGGGGAGCCAATTAATGCAGGTAGAGGTGGTCACATGACTACAATTAGTTCGCTTGGCCTTTATTTAAAATTCTACCGTATATACTCGGTATAAGTCGACCCGAGTTATAAGTCGAGGTACTATTTCTACATGGAAAATTAAATATTAAAAATCATTGACTCGAGTATAAGTCGAGGGTAGAAATTATGCTTTTATATACAGGTGTTCTGCATTATGATTCTGTATGGTTTTGAGGCTCAGCCAAATCCAGTACCATAATACCCAATTTCCGTGGCACTCCAGATGTTAGAAAACCACAACTCCCAGCATGCCGTTATTGTGTGGGAGTTGTAGTTTCTAAACATATGAGTGGAAGGTTCAACAATCAACAATAAATCAATCATTTAGCCCTACAAGAAACAAGCATGCTCCTTCCCACTACCTTCTCCAGTAAGCCACTCCATGTAATACCCAATTCCTTGCAATCCAGATGTTGGAAACTACAACTCCCAAGCATGCTTTGCGGGGTTGGAGTTGTGTTTATATACACCTGGAGTGGCAAGGGTCAAGTGGATCAAGTGATATTTATAATAGTATGCCCAAGGAAAATGTACAGCAAATGTACCAAAATAAGTCCTCCAAAATAACTAAGTCCCTGCCTACCTTAGCAGAGTTTCTGCGCTCCCTGTAGGCTTTCCATTGTGCAGAAAAGCTCCGGGCAATTCAGGACGTGGATGTGGTAAGTCCCGGTGCGCGACGATTACGTACCCGCGCCTACGTCCTAATGCTCCGGTCTTCTCTGCCGAGGATACTGCCTCTGCTCCAGGTCTTATTGCGGCGGAATCAAAGGGACATAAACGGCTGGTAGGAGCTCTACCTATTTACTATGTGCAGCCTCCAACGATCTTAAAAATGTATTGACTCGAGTATAAGTCGAGGTGGGTTTTTAAGACCCATTAAAAAACCAAACCTCGGCGTTCTACTCGAGATATACGGTATTTCTAACATGTTTTTTTTTTAATGTTATTATTGTGGGATTGTATAGCCTAACATCTTCTGTAGTGCTTTACAATGACATGTATACATTCAAATCAGGGCCCTCTCCCGAAGGCTACAATCTAAGCACATTTATTTGACACATACAACGTCAGTATGTTTTACGATTGTGGGAGAAAAACGGAGTGCCCGGAGGAACACCCACGCAAGCACGAGAGAACATACAAACTCCTTGCAGATGTGTCCAAGGGTGTAGATTCGAACTCAGGACTTGCAATGCAAGCAATGCTCAGTGCTAACCACTGAGCCACCTTTGACATTCAACAGCCTGGCATAGCACAAACCAGAGAACATTGCCTCAATTTCGAACTGCTACTAAAGCTATGGGCGTCTGTTTTTTCCCAATGTTATTGAATAGCTATGTCAAAATATGCCTATTGCGGAAGCTAGTGCAATATCCAAAAGTGTTATGGACACACAGAGCATCACTGGGAAAAGAGGGTTTAGGTACATAAGAACCCCATTAATATCAGTTTCTCATTCAGTCAATACAATTAAAACATTCTTTAAGGCAGAACAGAATGTGCAAGAGACGGAGGGCTGCAGCACAGATAATCCACAATCAGGGCGATTTACCCAGAGCCGCCTATTTCTCTGGGTAAATCCCCAGAACGCGATTTGCAACTGTGGGTAAATCCCGAAAAGGGATTCGCTTACAGCATAATTTAAACGTCAGTCAGTACCTTCTACCCGGGTGAGGACCGTGAAACACAGGTCCTCACCCCTGGGTTCGCGTAACTTTCTGCATATACTACTGACACGCTGCCTCGGTAGGTTCAGCCCCCTCCTCCCCGTCAGTGATGAGGCCAATAGGAAGACACGCTCTGCAACGAGCCTCATAAAGCAAGGAGAGGGAGGGGCGGAGCCTACCAGAGACACATGTCAAATCTTGCAGAAGGTTACACGAACCCAAAGGTGAGGACCTAGCGGTTCAGTTCCTCACATGGGTGGAAGGTATGACCAAAGAAGAGGTGAGGGAGAGAAGGTAGGTATAATTGTCTTTAACTCCAAGCACATTGGCTTCGGTTTAAATGAGGGGAATTTCTTTAGGTTGCATGAAAGATCTTAGAGAAAATACAAATAGTTCTCACATTTACATTTTAACACTCTATTTAACGTGAAGGCGGAAGGGGTCGGAACCTGGCAGTGGAGCCGGCGGCGGGGAGGGTGGAGGGTGCGCAAGGTAAAATTTCCTCTCTTTGTTCCTGGCTCCTTTAAAATTAATTGATTAAGGTGAGGTAAGCCTATAAAACTCCTTTACCCCCTGTTCTTCAATAGTGCAGCAAAGGAATAAGTTCACTTTCACTTCATTATTCCTTAAGCGCCAACTCAGTGCACAGCAGTTTTAAAATATGGCATGTTATATCCAGCATGTCAGAGAATTAAACATAGAGAGGCCATATTCGCTACCCTGGCTGAGGGGGTACTAAGAAACGAAACATCAAGATAAATTTACAAATAAAGCAACGATGGAACCAAAACTTAAGAAAAACAGATTAGATCATTCACGAAGTATACTGGTCCAATCTCTTATTCTCTCCCATTATACCTGGAACTAAATTGCTTACCCCAAGACGTACAATCTATTTTTTAAACTATTCGAACTGAGTTTGAATGTCAAATCCATTCGGAAATTAGCACAACTACTAGGTTTCTGGTTACTGATTTCCCTACTTATTGTATGGTTGGAGACAACAATTCATAGAAAAGCACACCGATTAATTAGGCTAAGAAACAGATTATACCCTGCATTGTACTTATTGTGTGAAATTGCTTCAATGTCAAGCAGATTAGTTTTAGTTCATGTTCATTATAGCGTTTTGACATGCCCCAATAGAAAATCTACATTGGTAGCATACACTATCAGTCCTACGTCCTCCCAATACCTCCTCTACCAGCAACCCGTAACCAACACACACCCCTTCTTTTTCCCGGGTGGAAATATAGTCTAAATAACAAACACAGCTAAAGGGCTCCTAAAAAAACTAACCACTATACTCCTCTAAACAATAGGCACTCATTCATTAATGCCACAGGGGAAATGAAAGGACTACCAAGCCAAATGCTATGAAGACACAGATAAAATCAGGAAATGCTCCACCCAAAATACCAATCCTTATTAAATACATACAAATAAACCCTAATTATACATATAGGAATATACACAATAATAGATAAAAAACAAAGTCCATAGGACACATCAATAAAATGGGCGTCCCCAGTAAAACCAATATAGTCTAGACATGGAGTACAGGGGGATTAAAGTTATTGTTAATGGAAATTATGACTGCAAATGTTTTACAGTATCAAGCTGGGTTATATAACAGAAAAACATCTACTGTGCTCACAACTACGAAACACTTTGGAAGACATGGGTGGGAGGTTTAGTTTAATAGAATAAATCCATTCATTTTGAATCATGTTATATATATGAAAGAATTACAAACATATCAAATTACTAATTCCTTGCATTTTATATCCCACCCCCCCCCTTCACAATGACAGCAATAAAGGCTGCGGTGTGGCTTATTGCCTCCCACCAGAGAATACCAGCAGTATGGTTAAGTGACTTTAACATGGTCTTGAATCTAACCAAAGACAAACTTCACCCACCAGATTGGGAACCCCCACCAAACCCCCATGCCACACTAAGTCAGTTGCGGACTACACTCCATATGCAGGATGCCTGGACATCTTGCATCTAGATAAAAGCCTTCTCTGATTCTCTGAACACATGACACAATGTCTAGAATCAATCTCATAATAGTCAGCACACAACTCCATCTCTTGATCAAAGCTATAGATGCTCCAGCACAATCCTATCACCCTGACTGGATGAGATAGACCAAACAACAAGTTCCACCCAAACTAAATGGAAATTCAACCCATAATGGATCCACTTATTTCACCAGAAAATATATCTTCTTACAGAATGGGAGACTTTTTTCAAATAAATGAGAATCTAAACAACGTTCATTATAGTATAATATAAAAAACTTTTAAAACACTGTCTGTATGATTTGTCACAAACAATTAACAAATTAATCATAATTCAGCAGCCTCAGAAGCTTGCCAGCCATAAAAGCCTTAGAGAAAGCCACTCAAAAATTCAAAAATGACACCCAAAAACTTGCAAAGCATTAAAGTTACAAATTAGACATCACTAACCAGCTCCTTACCACTAAGACAAAAGAACAAATTGCAATTCAAATATTTTAATTACTAGAATATGGAGACAAATGCCAGGAAACTGCTAGATTACCAATCACAAACATAAATCCCCAACAATTAATCCTTAATAGACCCGATAACTAACAAGCAATGGAAACCCATAAAATTGCAGCATATTTGCACACTACTATACCACTCCCTATGCATTTACTCTGCAACACACTACTCCAAAATAGAAAATTATACTCCAAGATATCGCTCTCCCTACTCTCATGTGCCCAAAAACAGAAAACATACTAGATAAAACCCGTCACTGAATCAGAAATGTGACATACTCTTCCCTACAACTGCCCCATTTTATACAAACAATATGTACACTACCATTTCATAACCTGTGTCCGAAGCCATGATTGCCCTTATACCAAAAGCAGGACATGATATCATCCGCTCAGAGACTTACCGTCCCAGACTCATGTACAAGAGTTGACTTAAAATTCTTGCAAAACTCTTTACCTTACGATTTAGCACCTAATTAGATCCCTAATACACGGATCAGACTGGGTTTATCCCAGGAAAGAATACCTCACTTAACAGTAGAGCGGCCTGTTTTAAAAATACCATCCCTACACAAAAAGATGGGGTACCCAATGAAAAGTCAGCTTGGATGTGGCATGAGCCTTCAATTGCAGTCAAATGGCAATTTAAGTGCTGAAGAGTTTGGATTTGGTCCTGGTTTTAATCCGCTGGCTTCAAATCCTTATTCCAATCCCCAAGCCGGAGTAAGTAAGTAAAAACCAATGGATGGTTAACAGACCACTTTTTTGCTTGAAAGGGGCACCCAACAGTATTTAGTAGTTAAACATTTGCAATTAAACTGCGACAGGATAACTGTAAAGAAAACATACCTGCTCGGGGATCCCGCGCCTTCAGCATCTCTGGCAGCTTTCGGCGCTCTTGGTCTTCAGCGGCGTTCGTTTGGAACTTTCCGATTCGGCGATTACTCGCGGAGGCGCGCATAAACTTCTTATTACTCAGCAAAAGCAAATTCCGCGCTTAAAGTGACAGTTTGCTTTTTTATTCAAAATCTTTCATTAATCTGCTCACTTATTCTTGGCTGTCCCACTATTGGTCCCTTTAGTCTTTTTAAACCCATTAGCCCATTGGTCCTTGCCCCATATAGCGGTTAGTTTATTATCTGCCTGGTGGTGTGCTTTTCTTTTTTCTTTCATCTGCCCTTGACCTCTTCTGTTCCTGACATTACTTCTTGTTCAACCTCGTGTATTGGGCCAGGCGGCTTGATTCCAGTTTTTGACCTCTTGCTCGGTTTTTGACTCGTCTCTGCCTGCTCCATATCTGTAACTCGTATTTTGGTCTCTTCTCTTTCACTTGGCCTTGCCTTTTGTTTCACTTGGACTCCAGATTTCCGGCCTCATTTGGATACCTTGCACTCTAAGGGCCCTATTTATAAAAGATCGGTATCATTATCGTAAAATACCGATCGTTATCGTAAAATAACGACGGGTTTTACCGGGATAACGACCGTTATTTTTCCGATAAGACAGTTATTACAGGGAGACGCAGGTATTAATGATATCGCCTAAATTACCCGGTCATTATCGCTAAATTACCGGCCGTTATCGGTAAAAAAACGGTCGGTATTTTACGATAACGATACCGACCTTTTATAATAGGGCCCAAAGTTAGGGGGAAGGAAAATGTGTTCGACGAGGTGCATCTAGCCTCCCGGCAAACGGATTGTCTATTGGTGAAGATAGTGGTTGTAGATTGGGGTATTCGGCATGAAGAGGATGAGTACTTGGGAATCTGGAGCGTACAATAACATAATAGAGACTCAGACAAGGCACACAATCAGAAATAGTGAGATTATATGCTTGATGGACATACTGCTGTACTTGGGGACAAGATCACTCTACGAGTTTGGGGAATATTCAGGGCCTAGTGGTAAACTGGTCAAAACAACAACTCCTTCCTATACAGTTTTTCCCCCCACATTAGCGGAACACAACATTCACTAATCGAACAGACAAACTAAAATATTTGGATACAAAAATATAGTGGGGAAAATGTAAAAAAAAAAAACGTTTTCTTTATGTGTTCTATAATTCCCAGCCAAACCCCGAGTAGAGGAGTACCTTTATTTTTTCAGTTTTCTCCTCGGTCCGAGAATATATAAATTAAAAGGAATTCAAGATTTCAATACACCACTCCTGCTTGAGCTGTCAATCAAATCCCCTAACAGCATGCCAGTGTAGTGTGTAGGATTACACAAGTTTTACAGCAAGTCTCCTAATGACTCCTTCTGTCTCTCTAAAATGCTTGGCAAATACTGGGTTAAAAACAGAAGTAAAGGTTTAAAGAGAATGAAGCAGGCTTTCAGCAATTTATTGCTGTCAAAGGGAGATCGGACTGCCAGTGATAAGGCAGAGGACTCGGACTGCAGTGATAAGGCAGGACTCAGACTGCACTGATAAGGTAGGACTCGGGTCTATACTAACCCCTCCAGAGCAGAGATCCTTGCTCTTACAGGCCTACTAAGAGGTTTTTTTGTTTACAAAGTTAAGGTGGCCATACATATGAACGATAATGGGTAAATCCACAACGTTACCATGAGGGATGGATTACCCATTATCGTTCATGTGTATGGGCTTTCCAGACGACCGGAGTGCAGACGAAAGACCGTTAGTCTGGAAAGACGGAAAATTTTGTTGATCATTATTGGCTCCCTTACTTTAGTAAAGGGGAGCCAATACGATAATACCGTGTATGGCACATGATAGACAGATCCCATACCTCGTCGGTGGGGATGTGTATGTGTTTCCACAGCATTGTTCCGACAGATACCATGTGATCTGTTGGTACACATGCTGAACATGCTGATCGCATGTGTATGGCCACCTTTAGAGTGATGTGTAGGAGGCATTAATGTGCGTGAGCGGTGTTCCACAGGCTCGCGTCCCACACACTGATTATATGAACAGGGGAATGACCTGAGAGTGGAGGGGAGTGGGGAGCTCTGCAGTAAAATCAGGACTGTGTGCAAACTAGGAGGCCACATAGGAAGGTAAGAATATTGCAGCATACACAATCTTTTTTTATGTCTGGATTGGAAGCAATGTAAAATTACACTATAGATGCCCTTTAAAGAATACGCTTTGTACTCTAAATTGAACCCCCTATAGCACAACTAAGACCAGAATCACAAAGGTATGGAGCATGAAGAATATAAAGGATGCAGATGCTTCCTTGAAGGTCTTAAAGGGCATCTATAGTGGGAAAAATAATTTCTTTCTTTCCATGTGTTACTATAATCCCCACAACCCCAGAGTGTCTTCACTTTTTTCAGATTCCCTCTCTGTACTGAGTTACACCAGTTAGAAGAATACGAGATTGCATTCCTCTTACTCCTACTTGGGATGTCAATCAATCCCTGGTGACATGATCCCCCCTCCTGCTCGTAATAAACATAAAGATACGAGCATTAGCAGGGAGAGAGAGGTAGCTTTGATTGGGAGATATAGGCTGCAATGTGGCCCCTTCTTATAGCTTTACTGATGATTTGATGGTCAGATAAGTGAGAGATCATAACTGTACTGTTTCTCTTCTTCTTCCATGTCTCCCGGACAGCTTTTTTGTTCTTTTTTTTTATTGGCCTTCTATGCATGTGCGGGGTGGTTTTTCAGGAGGTTGAAACTTATGCACATGATAAGCTTGTCGGTTAGCCGGAGTTACGACATGGAGGGCAGGTAACAGAAGGGTAGGGAGAAGGGTGGTAGTGCGACCACAGATCTGAACCTGGTTTAACAGAGATAGGATAGGAGCCGCAGGCAGAGTACATGGAATTATAACTTTGCAAAAGGGGCAGGGCTCATGTATTTTTTTCACTTAGATGGCCTCTTTTAAACAGCAAATATCAATGGTAATTGCAAAAAAAAAGCGTGTTTAGAGAAAAACACACGAATGTGTCAACACTTAAAGTACAGAACAGGGAAATTGCCATCATAGTGGGGGGGTGAGCAAGTCACATATTAAGAGAAGAAAAGTCCGGGGATATAAAGTGGCCAACATGGGGGGAAGGGGAGAATTGAGAATCCAAATCCACAAAGTCCAAATACCAACCAATGGGTAGGTGAGAATCTTCAAGTAAAGTAAATGTTCGAAAGGAGTTACAAAACAACAAAGATTCTCATGCTAAGAACAACCCATTCCAATGTGAGTAGTGAGACCTATCTACAAACATGATTGCAATCACAGGTGTTAGACCCTGAAAAGCGGTCTACCAAAGGCAACACATAAGAATGACAACAATAAGTAAAGCGCTAAGGGTATCTGCCATTTAATAAACACTAAAGTAGTAAAAGCGTCCGATAGTACCTGTTGTGAACAGAAGGTGTAACGTGTGGTCTTGAATTCTTCCAAACTAGTAAGACTTATATAAAAAGATCCATTGCACCTTCAAATTAAAACCCAAATCACGTCTCTAGATAAAACTTGTGAGAAGTTATTGCTGGACAAGGTTAAGCAAGGTAACCATCCTGCTTGAACACTCGCTCCTTTTTAGCCATGTGGACGCTTTGTAGTCATTTGACCAAGCTGCCTGCTTTAATAGGATCCCTTGTACAACTGTCATTTTTCCCCAGGTACTTCCTGATTCCAAGCATTAAGCTTAATCTGAGCATGCTTCTCCCCCCCGGCAGACAGGGCGGGGCAGGGGTTCTGGTGTTCTCACTCAACTACGGAAGCAGGGAGTTTGTTGAAAACCTTAACCCCAATGCGAATCTTACCAGGCCCAGGCGTTTCATTTAACCTTAACTATTTTGAGACCACAGTTGACCTATTCATGTTGTGTAGTAATTTACAAGTATATAGGCAGAGCTTATCGCAAAATTTCGTAATGTATTTTGTTTGTGTTTTAAGGCGTCTGGATATGTCTGACCTTATTATACCAGACACATGGGACATTTAGGAGGTAAAGACATTGGTTGAACATAACATGTAGAGAAGTCTCTAAAGTAAATAGTGGTTCAACTAGACGGGTGGGTTATGTAGTGCCCTTAATAAGTAGAACTACAGCCAAATGCAGACATGCATGGAAGGGTACACAACTTTAGGTTACCATAAATCTGTTTTATGTTATGATTAAATTAGATGGAAATAATCTGTCACCGTTATTGTGGGGTCGCATTCATGAGAACAGAATATGGTAGAGATGAAAAGAAATGCCCATACTTCGTGTTGAACGATGGGGCCAAATCTGCGTTAGTGACCTTTTGAATCTGGTTCACTGCATTGATTAAAGGTCATCCACCCCCAAAACATTAATTTAACCCACTACTGGCACCCAGATGTAGTGTAATAAATCCACCCTTGACATTACAGCCTCAAATGGTTCTTCCTGTAATGTGTGTCTCAAAAGTCCAAAAAAGACCCCAGGAGTATGGCAATGAGTCATATAGGACTCTGTTACGTCTCTCCTCCGGAGAATTTGCTTAGCACACTGCAGCACTGTTCTCCCTCCCTTCTCCTCCCGTTTGCTCTCCTACCCTAGTGTGAACCCATTTTACTGTAGTATAGGGCTCCATCCCCCAGCCCAACCGCAATTACATTTTAGTAGGAACACTCCCGAACTCTTACACTACCTTATTCCCCAACGTTCATGTGCAGCCGGCAAGGCCACGTCCGTGATTGGATGCCTCCAGCACAATCACGGGCGGGGCGGCTGGTCGGCCCCCTGCTTGCAGTTCATGCAACAGAGGGACTATGACAGTGTACGTGGAGGAGATGAGCTCCCCCGTCCAAGGTGAGCCCCTAATGATCAGAGAAAAGGGCCACCCGTTCTTCGCAAAAAAAGTAATTATGGCAGTTGGTGCTGGAGGGAGGTAAGCCGCTACTATACACCAAAAATCACAAAACGGGGTGGACATTCCCTTCAAACTTAGAGACAAGAGGCGGTAATCGTGTGAGTGACTTTCTTGGGTTGTAATGATCAACAAGACTGTACCCTTGGTCTGTTTTGTGGAGTAGTGAATTTTGTTTTTTAATACTCTGTGTGCACGAACGCCAGTTCGCGGGCCACGTGATCTGACAAATAATGGTATCGCTGCCACCATTTAAGTTACGCCCTTAAAGACGCCAAACCCAAAAAACCCACTCTTGGCTACTCTCTATGGACTATGACACCCCTGTCCTGGCAGCTAAATGGTAACACTTCCACCATTCACTCCAGGCAAACTAACTGGTTAATAGCAATCAGCTCTTCACAAGAGTACAGAGTAATTAGCATTTACACTGCACACTCCCATTCAAAAACACATATAAACTATCAGGGCTACTGAGTTCTTTAGAGCATCAAAGACAAAACTTATTAAATTTTAGATTTAATATTCCAAAACGGCGGCGGGACAGTGCATAATAATAACAAAAAGTAAAAGAAAAATGGCTGTTATAATAAAATGACATTAAATACAGTGACAACAGTATATAAAAGATAAAAAGGATAAAAATATCTAGACCCTACCACTAGAAGAGTCCTGTGACGGGGGCAGGAAAGAAATGTGGGACCAACACACGTTTTAGCATGTCCCCATAAAAGTATGAAAATACATTTTGGAACTCATGGACTTTTAAAACTTTGTTGAATACGCTCAACATGAGGTGGGAGTGTCCAGGAATGTCCAGATTTACAGACTAGCCCAAAAGCATTCATTCCCCTCATTAGGCAGACTCAATTAAATGTGATATGAACTTTGATTTGGGATAGTTGACATCACTTCCTCTCCTATTTTAAGTATCAATTCCGTCCAAACAAACATGGGACCTGTGGTGTTATCCATATTTGCCCCAGATATTACATATCTCAGACCTTGGCAAGGGAAATAAGAGTCTCCATGGTGGGTATCCTATTAATGCGGCAGATTATGAATTTACAAAATATAACATTGTTTTCTGTCTTACACCACTTCCAATTACCGAAAATACAATTATTTTACATTTGACTTGTCCTTAAAATGACCTCTTTAGTACCCACCAGACCCCTAGTGTTAGAAGAACCCAGATGCACGGTTCGGCCCACATTGTCTGAGAAAGGAGACCTGGTCAATGCTTGACAATCGTAATATAAAACAATAGGACTGTTCCAGTTTGGAATGGATGTTATTGGTCCTTTAAGAACCAAATACTACTAGTAACCACTTAGTACCATAGTCACTCTACACATTGCTCTGTACACTCGAATCTGAAGGTATGAAGCAAATATCACTGGGCGTAACAGGCAGAACAAATTATTAAAATTATTCTGCTCCCCAAAGTCCTGTAACCAATTCTGGCACGCCCCTCACATATATCCTTCTCCAGATTTCAAGTGTTAGATTTCTAGTCAAAATCGTATTGGCTTGGGGTAGGGCAGACCAAAAGTGCATGTCAGATACTACAACGTTCCACTGAATATGGGGGGAACTGGCACTCTCCAACACTAAAATTATATTATCTGGCCACAGACCAGCTTCACATTTACACCCGGTTCCATTCAGAAACGATCATGAATAATTGAAGTTTGGCGCCCCCCCAGACTGCCAATATCACAATCCCATTTATGTGCAAAGCTTTATTAAACGCACGAACCATACCAAAACAAAGTGCCCACTCACTAAAGATATGGGTATGAAAACACTGGGTAAGCTGAATATTCCCCCTATACATAAACCAATCACCACTATGGGGCAATAAATATTGCCAGAAATTCTCTGTGTTCGTGATCCCAACACTGTGGGTGTTCAGTAGGGTATATTTCCAATTTGTCAAAAATACACTTTTGAACCACTAAAACAAAAATTCTAATTACCAAACATAAAGTCTTTAGATTATTTTCAGTCGAGGCATTCCGTGTAAGCCCCGAGGTTTCATAAATACTATCCCGCAACTCCCCCATTGCCTTGTTCTTTGACGTCTCTCTGTTGCAAAAAAAAAATCCAACTAAGTAATTATTTCCACACTTGTATAAATCATTTCGGACCCTCTATCAGTTGTGACAGAGAGGGAAAAAGAGAAAAACGGAAGACTGGATGTGGATTAAGGAGGAATGGGATGAGGCCCATGAAGCATAAGAGATCTCCACCAAAAGCGTTTAGATAACTAACGCAAATTTATATATGCCATAGAGCAATCCTATCCCCACAGTTTGGCTAGAATATTAAACAGACGCAGGTACCACTGAGGACCAAATGCTGGCACCTCATCATTTCAAATGGTCCTGCCCAAAATTCAAGGTTATTGGCACAGGTTACTACACCATTTTTGCCATGACAAAATGGGGTCACAGTTGGATCTGGACACCCACAATATGCCTTGGAAAGAAAGTAATCAGGAGATAAGTTTGTTTTCTTAAAAAGGAAGTAACACTTTGACAAGATTACAGTATCCAAGACCTGGGATACAGACCCCCAACGTGTGTCTGACTGGAAGAAGCAAGCGGTCAACAGCAAAGTGTTGCCAAAAATAAAAAATGTTATACACATAGAGGCGCCCCTAAAATATAAAATTTGGTTTCAAAGATGGAAAAACTACCCAGAAACATTCACCTAGGAACAACTAACTTTGAACCCCCAATACACTGTCTTGGAAAGTGTAAACACTCTCAGGCTCATTTATCCAGGCGCCATCTCTCTAGCGAAATGTCCTGATTGCCAATTCAATTTATCGCGTTTGAGAATGTGGGTAAAATGCCGAAAAGGGATTTTTGTCCCTGTGGATTTTACACCACGCTATCGGGTAATCGGCCTGCCACTCATATCTAAGTATAATATATAATTAATTTGTTCAGTATAAAACATTAAAAACATAAATTTCAAAAAAACATTAACGTGAAAAAGAATTTAACAACAAAGGGAAAACTACAGTGCAGGTGTTTTAATCGGTAACAGGTAAGCAATAAAAAAACAATAAACTGTTAAAATAGCAATACAGAAAATAGATAATGTAAATGTTAACAACTTGAAGGAGCGCTGTGGATGATAAATGTGGTATGTACAGTGATGGCACACCCTGATCCAGTCACAGCTCCCTTGCTCAATCTGTACTGGCTAAAAAGATTGGCTAAAGGTACTAGTGGATGGACACCATGTACCACAACTGGTAACAAATCGCCGGCCCGTATCTTAGGACTGAGCATGTGTAAAGAACAAGATGGTAACATGACCACACTGTGAAACTGGAACACTGGGAAATAGACACCAACCTCATGTTTTAGAAAGTTTAAATTTCTCAAACACCATATTAAAATGAGAGGTGAGACAATGATTACTGCTTTTATACACAAGGAAATCACCTCTAAATTTAATTGTTGATCTGAGGCTTTTAGTTGTCCTTTCAAATCCAACCATCTTTATCATTAGAATACAAAACCTTTTTTTACTATGTTGGATACCTCCTTCTCTACACTCAACAAATGAATTCTGCCATTGGAAACGTTCTGAGAAAATTTGTATATAGTAAATATTATATATGCTTTATGTTAGGCCACATTGCCTGTTTAATAATCAATGTAATAAAGGGTTTTAGCCTTATATTACACAGGATTATATTTTAATCAGCCAATAATAATTTATACAGACTAGTCCCGGCTGCCATATGAGGTCTGGCCCAAATCCACAGCCACATCACTTTTGTTAACCTAAATTTTATGGCATTTTGTAATTTCTGCAGTATTGTATCTCTGGTTTACGCATTACAAAAAGGAATTTGAGAAACATTTAGATTATACAATACACCATTAAGTCTACATATTTGAACATCAGCAAGTTAATAGTATATAATAAAGTATTCGTCTTTTTGTGTATAACACACAAATAATAGAGTACATCTTTGTTCTATTCAATATGTCAGAGTGCGGTTCAACGGACATTGATTTTATAAGTAATTAAACACTAATGATGATTTCTCAAACCACATTAAAGCAAGGCACTTTTCAACAACCCAAGGATCAGTAAAAGAACAATGCAGATGCTTAATCAATGCTAGTTCCTTAAATCTCAGAGCTACACACCACAAACCTGCAGCGATTCCTAAGGCATGTAGTTCTGGGTTCAATGGGGTTCTAGGCTTATTTATTGGCAAGAGATAAGGTTTGTTATACAAGCTTACAAGACAGAAATGTCACCAATTCATTAACCTGGTTACCATCTTTTTACAATAATTGTGCTAAAAACAAAACTCTGTTTCAAGTTCCATGGAGTGTGCCTATGGGCAAATTGCAGCAATATTACAAATGCGCGGTGGGGGGGGGGGGGGGGGCTATTCAACATACTGTGACATGCTATAATATAAGTTTTTAAATTATCTTTGCTCAGTATTACAGTGCAGAATGAAATCAATTAAACAATCTGCACAAACGTATACAGATGCTACCACACCAGATTAGCATGTATTAACATGTATGCAGAATGTATAATGTACACACACATTTATATGCATGTCTGTATGACACACAGATGTATAATAGATGAAAGGTTTTTTATAGATATATATATATATCATAGATATCATCTACGATTTTTATCATATTTGTACTTCATCTCCACCCCGTATTACAAACTCACCACCCATTATCTACACCTTCCCCCACATTTTTCTCACTAATTATCCCGACCTTGATGCCACTTGTTGCCACACCTCATTGTTACACCACCACCCGTAATCGTATTAATAAAGATCCGTGTTTATAAAGGAATCGGATTCAGTAAAGAATCGTATTAATAAAGATCTGTGTTTATAAAGGAATCGGATTCAGTAAAGAATCGTATTAGTAAAGATCCATGATTATAAAGGAATCGCTTCAGTTAAGAATCTCATTAATAAAGATCCGTGATTATAAAGGAATCGCTTCATCGCATTAGTAAAGTAGTAAAATGGTTTTTTGACTATCACTTAGTTAAAGAGTTTAGACTATAGAAACTTTAAATATGGTTGCCAGATACACACGTTTCGGGGGGGTCCCAACCCCTTCCTCAGGTGAGGAAGGGGGTTGGACCCCCCAAACGTTGTGTATCGGGCTTGTATGTTGAGCACCCAATAATGAAAGTTGCTATTAACTGTTACCCGGTGTGCCTCCTTGCATATTCTACATGATAGGTAGAATTACTTGCTAAGGAATTACAAGGAAGCATTACAGCGTTATCTGCCAAATTAGGGACATTTTCCATAGACTATAATGGTAACAATCTCAAATGTGGATATTTCAAAACAGTTTGTTCATGGTCATAAAACACAAACGCTGATACCCCCAACCCCCCCACACAGACACAGGTACACACACCTACAGACTACCTTTCCATTCCCATGGAAGCCATACTTAAAGGGTAAACTATAGTCAAAAAAATAATTGTGATCATCATAAAAGTTATAAAAGTTAGTTATATGGTGATAAATGCACACAAAACACTACCCCCAATCTCACACGGGTACACACACCTACTAACCTACCTCTCCATTCCTGTGACAGCCATACTTAAAGGGTAAATAAAGTAAAAAAAAACTAATTTTTGATATATCTCAATAAAAGTTAGTATATGGTCTTACATACAAAAACACTAGCCCAAACATCACATGGGTACACACACCTACTGACCTTCCCTTCCATTCCATGGCAGCCATATTTAAAGGGTATATAAAGTAAAAAAAATGTTGATATCTCCTCAATAAGTTACGTTTATGGTTTGTAAACACAAAAAGACATTACACCCTCAAACAGACCGTTACTGATTACCCTTCCATTTTCGTGGCAGCCATTATTAAAGGGTTAGCTATAGTCAAAATCAAATTTGACTAATCATTAAAAAGTGTGTTTTTTTAACCCCAACCGGACACAGGTACACAAACACCTACTGATCTATTCATCTATTTCTATGGCAGCCATAATAAAGGTAACATAAGTCAAAAAGATTGTTTTGATCAATAAAAACAAATTTTTGTTTTTTTTATAACCCCAACTAGACCAGGTACACACACCTACTGACATACCCTTCCACTCCATGGCAGCATACTTAAAGGGTAACTATAGTCAAAAAAAACTAATTTGACCATAATATATAATTTATTTTTAACCCCCAATACCTGACAAGGGTACACACACTACTGACCTACTCCTCCATACTGTGGCAGACATACTTAAAGGGTGAACATAAAGGGTACCTGCTACCTGACTGTTATTAGTTCTTATTATAACTATTATTAAACTTTCACACACACTACAAGTAGTGCCTTTGGCAGACTGCCAGCCCTGCTTTGTCTTATTTTGTGCCAGCTGCCTGCCTGCCAGCCAGCCATAGTTTAAATTGTTCCAACCAGTGGCGGCTCACAGCAATCCGGGTTCTAAGCATTTTTACCATTCTCTGTGCGCCAAGCTTTCACCAGTGTTTATGCCAAGCATTTACCAGTGTGTGTGCCAAGCATTTTAACCAATTTATGCATCAGTGCCAACATTCGACCATTTACCAGTATCAGTTTCCCAACCAATTTATCAGTGTCTGTTCGTCAAAGTATTACTAGTCTGAGGCCCAACTAATTTACCAGTGGTCTGGTGTACTAAGCATTTTTTCATGTGTATGCCAAGCATTAAAATCATTGTCTGGCTTGGCAATGCCAAACATTTAACAGTATCAGTTTCCTAACCAATTGTATCAGTCTGTGTGCCAACCATTTTACCAGTCTGTATGCCAAACTATTTTACCAGTGGGTCCAAGCATTTTACATTCTCTCTGTGCCAAGCATTTACAGTGTCTCTATGCCAATATTTACCAGTAGTGAGTGTACTACAGCATTTTTCCCATTCATATGTGCCAAGCATTTAACAGTGTTGATATTCCAAGTATTTACCAGTGTGTGCCAAGCATTTTTACCATTGCCTGTGTGCCAAGCATTCTACCAGTTTATGTGTGCTAAGCATTTTATCAGTGTTTAGTGCCAAGCATCTACCAGACTTTCTGCACAGCTATTTTACCAGTGGTCCAAAGTAAATATGCATTTTTACCATTCTGTGTGCCAAGCATTTTTTGTCATTGTCCTCGTGCTGAAGCATTTCGGATTATAGTTAATTGTGGTGGAAGAGCGGTACATGGGTAGGTGCTGTGCTTATGTGTGTTGGGCAGTGGGGTAGAGGGGACCAGGTCCAAATTCTGCATCGAGTGGCTTTTAGGTCTGTAGCTACGCCACTGATAAAGCCCTTATGTATACAAGGACAGAAAGGAAGTATTGTTTTAGCTTATAATGAGGTTTGACATCATAACAAAGGATTTATTATACTTTACATGGACATGGTTTAAAAATGTGGTAGTTGCACTTATTTCACCACTAATTATAATAAACTTCTCAGCCGGAATGAGGAATCCCTCCTTTAGAAATCCTGCGTTGCAATGAAATTTTGTTTTTGGATCTTTGTATCAATAAAGTGGTTGAATGCTTCACACGGAACTGTATTATAAACAAACAGCTGGGAGTAGTCTCTTAGAGCATGCTTACGCTTGTAGGGGCATCCATATTGGACAATATTAAAGAGAAAGGTATAACTAAATATCGTGGCTAATTTTGAAGTTGCAGTGGCGAACAGAAACTGATGTTTGTCCAACATGCTGCCTTAGGCTGGGTACAGGCAAACAGATATTTTCGGCCGACCGGCTGATCATGGCATCTTACAGCTTGTTAAGGGGCATCCCTATTGGACAATATTAAAGAGAAGGTATAACTAAATACGCTGGCTGATTTCGAAGGTGCAGTGGCTGAACAGAAACTGATGGTGTCCCCAGAACCCCCAGTACCAAAAACAAAAAACCAAAATGCTGCCTTGGCTGGGTACACACCAAAGATATTTCGGCCGACCGACTGATTCTGGCACTTTCGGGTAGGTCGGACGAAAATATCTGCTGGTGTGGGGCATGCTGCCACGACCGTCCTCAATGTTCGTTCCTCCGGAACGGACATCTCGGTAAATTCCGAATGACCGTGCGGTTCCCTATGGACCACACAATCGATTGTTTGCACTTTCGAACTCAGACAAATTTGCCGGGACCCAGGAGCACTCACTCGGGGCTCGAAGGTCTGTGGGAAATCTTGCGTGTGTAAGAACCTTAGCGTTTCAAAAAGCTTGCATTTGAATGCATTTTAGTTAGACAATTAAAAGACATTATTTTATATCCAAGATGTATTCTACTGATTCTTTAAACGTAACAATCCCCGAAATGGTACTTAACTGAGATACCATTTATTGTTCCATGGAGGCAGTTCCGATTCTAGCCATTTTAGTGCCTTAAGCAAGTCTCCCTGTACTCCCCTCCCAACCACCTATTTATTAGTCTTAGGATAGATTGGAAAACCACAATGAGTATATTGTGTGCAAAAAAGAGAGGCTACAGGAAACTAGATTGGGGACAGCCAGTGTTCCCCTAAAACTGTCCACTTGTGCACGTGCCACAGACCCTGCAGTCTGCGCACACAGGTTAAAATGGTGCGCACACCAAAATCTGCAGTGTATTGATGACAAAATTCAGTTTGTATGCTCACTGAAAATAGTATCTCTACACACGGCCAATTAAAGTTAGAGGTTGCATTGATAACAGCTTGTTGCTCTATGGCTGATAAGGATCCCTGTCTTATAAAAGACCCCCTTATAAAAGGGGGAGATGCAATAACTTTGGCATTCGCAATCTACTGCACTTGTTCCCTCAATTATGTAAACCACTTTGCGACCGTTAATACATTGCGAAAAATTCTAGCAGTGAGTTTAAAGACACAATGAAAAGGCATTAATTTTTGTGAAAAAAATGGTGTGACTATTAGTGCATGCTTGCACGGCGTAAATTTATAAAAAAAATTGCGATATGGCGCAGGCAGTACATAACCCTCGCTAACCCATTAGTACATGGGTTAGCGTGATTTTAGCTCTAACTTTACCATTAGCACGGGATATTGCATCTCCCTGAAAAAGACTTTGTATGAAAACTCTTACATTTGAATGGTACACTACTGTTTGCCTATGTCACTCTAGAATGACCTTGCACGAAGGGCACCAAACTTAGCCAAAGCTTGGTATGAAGTCGCTTTGTCCCAGTATAAGGACAACTTGGCTCCAGTTAAATTAGTAAATGTGGAACATTATAGAATGTTCTCCCATTGTGATCGGTGTTGGTAAGAATTCTAACTCCAGAACGGTTATTGGGAGGTTGAAAATAGTGATCACATGTGCTCTGATAGTGTAGGGATTCCAGACGTCCGTTTTAGTCAGATTCGTCCTCTTTGGGAGGGTAAATCCGGGGTCCGGCCGAGAATTATCAAAATCGGATAGAAAATCCGTTTTTTTTCAATGTTTAAAGGCAAATCACGTTTGCGCATGGTGGCTCCGCCCACTTACCTTGCTGAGACAGACTCCTGCAAGTCCTGACACTAGAGGAGATCCTGTGTCTTCAAAATTGCGCCAAAAAAACTTTCCTCTATAACAGGAAATGCAGGGGGCGGGCACTTTGACTTTTCCTTGTGCTGGCAGCTGGGTGGAGCCTTGGGATTTATGCAGCAGTGAGAGGGGGTGGGCGGGGTGTGCTGCAGTAGTGAGAAGGGGGGTGGGCGGGGCTGTGCTGCAAGCAGATTCCCCTGGCTGGCCTGAAGTCAGGTACATGTGTATTGCTTGTACAGACTTACAGTGCTACTGCCTGGTAAGTCAAGTCTCAGCCAGCACCAGCCTGCTGGTAAACTTGCCTACAGCCTATACTACACTTTCTGGCTATTCTATGGCAGCCAGGGTCAGGGATAGTATTGGAAAACAACATTTGCTGACCAACAGGGAAGCTGGGAGTTGCAGTTAAGTTTCCAAAAAACATCCCTGGCTGCCATAGACCTGTAGTGTGTGATTCTATTACAGTAGCACAACCCCAGTAGATTACCAGTTGCTTTGAAAACTACAACTCCCCCATTCCCCTACAATTTAACATTCTTCTGACGGGTTGCTGGGAGTTGTAAATTTGTAGGGGTGATGTCTATGGCAGCCAGGGATAGTTTTAGAAACTACAACTCCCAGCATTCCCTGTCAGCAGTGTTAAATTGTAGGGGGATCTGGGAGTTTTAGT
Source organism: Hymenochirus boettgeri (assembly GCA_019447015.1). Lineage (NCBI taxonomy): Eukaryota > Metazoa > Chordata > Amphibia > Anura > Pipidae > Hymenochirus > Hymenochirus boettgeri. Next base: position 157,108,894 of record CM033475.1, read on the forward strand.
TTAAAAGCAACTGGTGATCTACTGGGTTGGGTCATGTGCTGTAGTTGTAGGGTCGGGCAGCTCAGGCTGGGACTTTATTTTTAGTTTGTACATAGTTAGTTTTAAAGTCAACAGAACCACCGTACAATTGTATGTCAGGGATTGATTTTCTATTGTTTGGAAACTACAACTCCCAGTATTCCCTGTCAGCAGAGTGTTTGTAGGGGAATATTGGGAGTTTTAAAAAATGTCTGTATGCCATCTTGGTAAAATCAAAATGGTTGGAAAACAAACTGGCAGTTGTAAATGGTTGGCACTGTGCGTCAAGTGCAATTTTATCACTGCCAATTTTCCAACTATTTTGCTAGTTCCTGTTTTGATGTATTTTACGAACGTCTTTTCCAACAGTTTTCCAACTGTATTGTCAATATTCATCCATACAGGTCATGGTATATCTGTCATATTCATCCATACAGGTCATGGTATATCTGTCATATTCATTCATCCAGGTCATGGTATATCTGTCATATTCATTCATCCAGGTCATGGTATATCTATAATATTCATCCACCCAGGTCATGGTATAATCTTAATATTCATCCATCCAGGTCATGATATATCTGTAATATTCGTCCATCCAGGCCATGGTATATCGGTCATATTCGTCCATCCAGGTCATGGTATATCTGTCATATTCATCCATCCAGGTCATGGTATATCTGTCATATTCATCCATCCAGGTCATGGTATATCTGTCATACCATGACCTGGATGGATGAATATGACAGATATACCATGACCTGGATGGATGAATATATCTGTCATATTCATCCATCCAGGTCATGGTATATCTGTCATATTTGTCCATCCAGGTCATGGTATATCTGTTGTATTCAGTTAGTCATCTGGACTTGAAGTTTAGTTCTTATAAGACATTTCGCTAGTCATCTTACTGGGTTTTTCAATTCAGAATGACTTGTACAAGAATCTGTTGGCAATTAAGTACACTGGAAAATCACAATTCGCATATGACAGCCAGGTGTTAGGGACCTTCTGAATGCAAGGTGTGATTGCATTGTGAGGTGTTACTGAAAGAGCCCAGGGTAAGGCGGTAAAACAGCATTGTACATGGCAGATAGTTGGTGTCGAACCCCCTACCTCTATTCAGGCTTGGGTTCTTTATTTTCACATAAATGGCCTCCTTGACACCTCTTGAACCAGTCATGTTCCTTTGCCAAGATGTTGACATTACAATCTTTAAAGGTATGTCCATTTTCAGCAGGTACACAGCTGATGTCCTGACCCAAGGAATTGACTCTTCTGTGCTGAGCCATATTTTGGTGCAGTTGCTGTTTGGTCTCCCCCACATACAAATCAGAGCACACTGCATTGCGTATATGATGTCGCTTTTATTGTGTTTCGGTATTGGGTCTTTCAGATGTACCAATTGCTGCCTCAGTGTATTTTTTGGTTTAAAGCAGACATTGATATGGTGTTTTTTTTTTTTAAATTCTTCTTAATTTCTTGGAAACTGAATAGAGGGGGGGGGGTTCCACACCAACTGTCTGCCATGTACAATGCTGTTTTGACACCTTCCCCTGGGCAGTTTCGATAACTCCTATTAACCTCAATGCATCCACACCTTGCATTCAGAAGGTCCCTAATACCTGGCTCATATGCTAATTGAGATTTTCCAGTGTAGTTATTTGCTAAGAAATTCTTGTACAAGTCATTCTGAATTGAGAAAGCCAGTCGGATGATTAGCGAAACGTCTTCAAGAACTAAACTTCAAGTCCAGTAGATCTAACAGAATACAACAGATAAACATGACCTGGATGAATGAGCAAGATTGGTGGTAATTAATCCTTTTTACTGTGAGATTAGTTGAAAACTGATTTGCCACAGTTTACATGTCGACCGGAGCGACGAGGGAGATTACAAGTAAGTAATGCAGGACTTTTGTAAAGTACTCGGAAGTGAGGACTTAGTGTCTTTCTAAAATTTGGGGGCAGATAACTGGCAATTCACCATTTTTAAGGGGGAACATGCACTTTAAACTAGCACACAGTCTATCTACTTCATTAGCCAGTAGTCAGCTCAACAATGTAAAAAATGGTAATAGTGGTCTTTAAAATGGGTGTTACATCAAAGTGGGCGGTGCCTCAAGTGGGTGTGGCTTTGGGAAAGTGGGTGTGGCTAAAAAAAATCCGGCGCGCGCGCTTCGATGTTTTTTGTTGTCCTCTATTTTGCTTTTCAAAATATGGAAACCCTATGATAGCGTATTGCAGCGCACAGTGTGTCCAGCCCCACTAGAACGCATGGATTTCTCAAGTGCTAACAGACTGCTAAACACAAATGTGAAAACAACACTAATGTGTAGCAGTCTGTTGCACATGAGAATAGCAGTTGCATTGGGGATCCACATTATCAGTGATCATGGAGCAAGGCTTGGTCACATTTTAATATGGCTCTATCAGTACAGTATTTATTACCTGTCCATCATCCGTGATGATCATATTTTAACCTTACTATTCTAGCTACAAATTGCATTTCAATGCCCATCTGATATTTATTTTTTTTATAGTATAACTTCCCATATGGATGGCACACAGGATCCAACCATTAATCTAAGGTGACTGGAAGTTGTCTTGACAACGGTCTGTGGACCCCATGAAAGGAGGCGTGGTCGCACGTGGAAGTGTGCACGCTCTACAAGTCAGAGAGCACGTATAGTTGCTTCCGGGGGTGAGCTACGGACATTGGGAACTCGTCTTCTGCATGTTGTTGGGTCCGCGCGCCCGAAACAGCCACAACGGTCCGGTGGAGGAAAGGGGAGAAGAAGGCTGAGACATGACCGCGGAAAGACAGCAGGAGGAGGAAGGAGAAAAGAGGAATAGAGAAGACAACGGGGTAGACAGTCTACATAGTGCGGTGAGATGGGGGCCCCGTGTGGGTCGGAGGGGGGTAGAGGAAAGTTCTGGTTAAATGAGAGGGTGAGTATGAGAGAGTGAAAGGCTTATTGAGCGGGCTAGGTAGGAATTATGGGAGTTGTAGTAACTTGGGAGGGGATGTATCACTGGAGATCTTTATATATAGTTTAGACATCAGGCCTCTTGTGATCTTGTTGCAGTCACTGTATTGTATTGTGGGCTAATGATGAGCTGTGTGAAAGTAGGGTTTCCATATTTTGAAATGCAAAATAGAGGACAACAAAAAAAAATGCCCAAGCGGGTGACCACACCCACTTTTCCAAAGCCACACCCACTTGAGGCACCGCCCACTTTGATGTAACACCCATTTTAAAGACCACTATTACCATTTTTTACATTGTTGAGCTGACTACTGGCTAATGGAGTAGATTGACTTTGTGCTAGTTTAAAGTGCATGTTCCCTCTTAAAAATGGTGAATTGCCAGTTATCTGCCCCCAAATTTTAGAAAGACGCTAAGTCCTCACTTCCGGGTACTTTACAAAAGTCCTGCACTACTTACTTGTAATCTCCCTCGTCGCTCCGGTCGACATGTAAACTGTGCCAAATCATTTTTCAACTAAGCTCACAGTAATTAGGATTAATTACCACCAATCTTGCTCATTCATCCAGGTCATGGTATATCTGTTGTATTCTGTTAGATCAACTGGACTTGAAGTTTAGTTCTTGAAGAAGTTTCGCTAGTCATCCGACTGGCTTTCTCAATTCAGAATGACTTGTACAAGAATCTCTTGACAGTTAAGTACACTGGAAAGTCTCAATTAGCATATGAGCCAGGTATTAGGGACCTTCTGAATGCAAGGTGTGGATGCATTGAGGTTAATAGGAGTTATCGAAACTGCCCAGGGGAAAGTGTCAAAACAGCATTGTACATGGCAGACAGTTGGTGTGGAAAACCTCCCCCCCACACACCTCTATTCAGTTTCCGAGAAATTAAGAAGAATTAAAAAAAAACCCACCATATCAATGTCTGCTTTAAACCAAAAAATACACTGAGGCAGCAATTGGTACATCTGAAAGACCCAATACCGCAACACAAGAAAAGCGACATCATATGCGCAATGCAGTGCGCTCTGATTTGTATGTGGGGGAGACCAAACAGCAACTGCACCAAAATATGGCTCAGCACAGAAGAGCCAATTCCTTGGGTCAGGACATCAGCTGTGTACCTGCTGAAAAAGACATACCTTTGAAGATTGTAATGTCAACATCTTGGCAAAGGAACATGACTGGTTCAAGAGAGGTGTTAAGGAGGCCATTTGTGAAAATAAAGAAAACAAGCCTGAAAAGAGGTAGGAGGTTCGACACCAACTATCTGCCATGTACAATGCTGTTTTACCACCTTACTCTGGGCTGTTTCAGTAACACCTCACAATGCAATCACAACTTGCATTCAGAAGGTCCCTAACACCTGACTGTCATATGCGAATTGTGATTTTCCAGTTTACTTAATTGCCAACAGATTCTTGTACAAGTCATTCTGAATTGAGAAACCCAGTCAGATGACTAGCGAAATGTCTTTTAAGAACTAAACTTCAAGTCCAGATGATTAACTGAATACAACAGATATACCGTGACCTGGATGGACGAATATTACAGATATACCGTG